>JASTWF010000433.1:0-60000 GCA_030390025.1 Squalus acanthias
CACTCATACACACTCACACTCACACACACACTCACACACACACTCACACACACACTCAAACACACACTCACTCACTCACACACACACTCACACTCACACACACTCAAACACACACACACTCATACACACTCACTCATACACACCACTCACTCATACACACTCATTCTCAGACACACACACACACACACTCATTCATACACACTCATACACACTCACTCACACACACACACATACACTCACTCACACTCACACACACACTCACACTCATACACACTCACACTCATACACACTCACTCATACACACTCATACACTCACACACACACTCACTCACTCATACACACTCACACACACACTCACTCATACACACTCACACTCATACACACTCACTCATACACACTCACTCATACACACTCACTCATACACACTCACACTCATACACACTCACTCATGCACACTCATACACTCACACACACACTCATGCACACTCATGCACACTCATACACACACTCACTCTCACACACACAGACTAACGATCCCTTGCATAATGATCAGAAACAGGAACACTGGCTGCTTGTTATGTTGCCCCCCCCCACCCCCCCGAATTAATGAGACCGACTGAGGATGCTGCCGGTAAACATTGCCCTCATTCTCTTAGCAGCTGGCCCTCCCTCTTGCTGACTCGTGTTGCTGCTGACAGTTCCCACACAGCAGCCGAGCGAAGTGGAACGACAATGACGCGTATAATCTCTGCCCCCCCCCCGCCCCTGTAAAACAGCTCAACTGTAGTTACCCTGCAGCTTTGGCAGTGCGCTGGTCTGCGAGAGAGGGGATCAAGCCTGAACAATCACCTTCGTAAACCGGGATTTAGAAATTGCCAACCCAAGCCATTCCTTCAAAGGACAGCAGGAAAACAAACTCATTCGGAAGTAAGGTGCCACAATCTGGCAAATGTTCCTTTTTATTTTTCGCTGTAAAATATGAATTGATAGCTTGTTTAACGCTCGCAAGTTCCAGAGTATGTTACACTCAAAAAGCAAGGGAGTTTGTATCACTTGAAGTGGGTCAGTGTGTTGTGCTCTCGCCTCTGAGGCTGAAGGTTGTGGGTTCGAGCCCAACTCCAGGGACTCGAGCACAAAAATCTAGGCTGACACTCCCAGTGCTGAGGGAGCGCAGCACTGTCGGAGGGGCGGTACTGAGGGGGCGCCGCACGTTCGGAGGGGCGGTACTGAGGGAGCGCCGCACTGTCGGAGGGTCGGTACTGAGGGAGCGCCGCACTGTCGGAGGGTCGGTACTGAGGGAGCGCCGCACTGTCGGAGGGGCGGTACTGAGGGAGCGCCGCACTGTCGGAGGGGCGGTACTGAGCGAGCGCCGCACTGTCGGAGGGGCGGTACTGAGGGAGCGCCGCACTGTCGGAGGGGCGGTACTGAGGGGGCGCCGCACTGTCGGAGGGGTGGTACTGAGGGAGCGCCGCACTGTCGGAGGGGCGGTACTGAGGGAGCGCCGCACTGTCGGAGGGGCGGTACTGAGGGAGCGCCGCACTGTCGGAGGGGCGGTACTGAGGGGGCGCCGCACTGTCGGAGGGGCGGTACTGAGGGAGCGCCGCACTGTCGGAGGGGCGGTACTGAGGGGGCGCCGCACTGTCGGAGGGGCGGTACTGAGGGGGCGCCGCACTGTCGGAGCTGAGGAAGCGCCGCACTGTCGGAGGGGCGGTACTGAGGGAGCGCCGCACTGTCGGAGGGGCGGTACTGAGGGAGCGCCGCACTGTCGGAGGGGCGGTACTGAGGGAGCGCCGCACTGTCGGAGGGGCGGTACTGAGGGAGCGCCGCACTGTCGGAGGGGCGGTACTGAGGGAGCGCCGCACTGTCTGAGGGCGGTACTGAGGGAGCGCCGCACTGTCGGAGGGGCGGTACTGAGGGAGCGCCGCACTGTCGGATGAGATCAGATCTCTGTCCACTTACAGTTGGCGGCCGCAACATGTCTCTGCATTAACTGTGAATTAATTCATTTATTTGTTCAACTACAGATGAAGTTCCTTCTGTACGCAGCCATCACGACGTTCATCGTCTGCCTAGTTCTGTTCAAGCTGATCCCATTCTTGGCCCGGAACAACGCGACGATGGTTCTCCTGTGGCACGACAAGATCTACAGGCACCTGCGCGACCGACTGACCCACAGCACCCAGCCCGAGCGGATCCTGAAGCACGTGCGCCAGACGGCCACCCGTGGCAACCCGCAGAGCGTGCTGGACGCCATCGACCGGTACTGCAAAACCGTTGAGTGGGCCATGAACGTGGGCGATGAAAAGGGTAGGCGACGACCGCAACTTGCATTTATACGGCGCGGATATCTGACCCTGAGCCACATAAGGAGATATGAGGGCAGATGACCAAAAGCTGGGTAAAACAGGTCGGTTTTAAGCAGCGTCTTAAAGGAGGAGAGAGAGGCGGAGAGGTTTAGGGAGGGAATTCCACAGCTTAGGGGCCCTGGCGCGGTCGCCAATGGTGGAGCGAAGGAAATTGGGGGGATGCGCGAGAGGCCGGAATTGGAGGAGTGCAGAGATCTGGGAGGGTTGTAGGGCCGGAGGAGGTTACAGAGATAGGGAGGGAGTGAGGACCATGGAGGGATTTGAAAACCAGGATGAGAATTTTAATATCAAGGCATTGCCGGGCCGGGAGGCAATGTAGCGTCACGCTGTCGGAGGGGCGGTACTGAGGGAGCGCCGCACTGTCGGAGGGGCGGTACTGAGGGAGCGCCGCACTGTCGGAGGGGCGGTACTGAGGGAGCGCCGCACTGTCGGAGGAGCGGTACTGAGGGAGCTGCGCACTGTCGGAGGGGCAGTACTGAGGGAACGCCGCACTGTCGGAGGGGCGGTACTGAGGGAGCTCCGCACTGTCAGAGGGGCTGTACTGAGGGAGCGCCGCACTGTCGGAGGGGCGGTACTGAGGGAGCGCCGCACTGTCGGAAGGGCGGTACTGAGGGAGCGCCGCACTGTCGGAGGGGCGGTACTGAGGGAGCGCCGCACTGTCGGAGGGGCGGTACTGAGGGAGCGCCGCGCTGTCGGAAGGGCGGTACTGAGGGAGCGGCGCACTGTCGGAAGGGCGGTACTGAGGGAGCGCCGCACTGTCGGAGGGGCGGTACTGAGGGAGCGCCGCACTGTCGGAGGAGCCGTCTTTCGGGATGAGACGTTAAACCGAGGCCCCGTCTGCCCTCTCAGGTGGGATGTAAAAGATCCCACAGCCACTAATGGAACAAGAGCAGGGGGGGAGTTCTCCCCGGTGCCCTGGGGCCAATATTCATCCCTCAACCCACATCAGGCGCTGGAGAAACACAAGTTGTTTATGTTTATTGTGGAGAATAACAGCCCCTGCGTGTTATGTACGATACATAACTGTGGAAGCTGTGTTTCTCCTTCAGTCGGTGTCTCTCACGCATACCAAGCACGCAGGGATTGAGTTAATCACCCATCTCATTCTGAAATAACGAGAGGCGGGGCTGTTCCTGGAGCCGCTGAGAGATTCGAGCGGCTCGCATTCAGGGCACTCGCTGGCGTGCGTCCAGAGAAAGCGTCTGTTCAAAGGGGACATTATCAATCGCGCATTTCAGTTTGGATCTGAGGGTTATTCAAACACTGTGGCCACTTCAAGGTTGCATCATCACAAAGAGAGGCGCAACTGTGTGTGAGACAGGCCGAGGGCACTGAGGCACTTTCCCAGTTGAGCGTTGCTGTTGATTTGGTCGAAGAGGCAATACAAACTAAAGGGTGCAATTCTAAAGGGGGCGCATGAACAGAGAGACCTGGGGGTATATGTGCACAAATCGTTGAAGGTGGCAGGGCAGGTTGAGAAAGCGGTTAAAAAAAAAAGCTTACGGGATCCTGGGCTTCATAAATAGAGAGGTCGCACAACACCAGGTTATAGTCCAAGGGGTAAAAATTCAGTTGGTTGCGCCTCCCGTTAGCGCCTTAAATGGGCGCTAATGGGGCGTTAAGGCGCTAACGCCCAGGCGCAGCGCTGTTTGCGCCGCTCGAGAACTTAACTTGAGATTGTGCGGCGGCGCTAAAACTTACCGCTGCGACCACCTGCGCGCGCAGATTGTGACGTCATTCCGTGGTGCAACGCCCTTGGGGCGCCCCGGAGCAGAAATTGAGTGGCGCCCCCTGCCTTACCGCCTGGCGCTTCCAACGACCGGAAGACTGGAACGTTATCAATCGGTGTGGGGCTGGGGGGGGCGCTATTTAAAGGGGGCCTCTTCCTGTCTTTTTCTGTGGTCGACATTTATGCACCACTCGTTCTGAGAGAGAGAGAGAGATTCGGAGAGAGAGAGAGAGAGACTTCTACATTGACTCAACGCTTTGTGAGGTAGTTTTGCCTAGTTCATCCTAACTTTGCTGCTACTTTCGTTGCTGTACCTCATTACTTTTCTGGCAAAGAGAAGATGGGGGCTGCAATGATTGGGGGCGTCGTCCTGCTCCAGCTCAATCGGAGGAGAGTGAGACGCAGACAGAGAGTGGCAATGATGGCCAGACGGAGGAGGCCCATCAGGCGCATGTACAGGAGAGCTTACCCTCCCAGGGTATATCGTGAACAGCTCTCCTACATCCACATGTCCGAGGAGCTGTGTTTGCGAAGGCTGCGATTCAGCAAGGAGGTGGTCACTGAGCTCTGCCACCTGCTGCAGCCAGATCTGCAGCCTCAGCTGAGGTCCAGGACGTCTCTGTCGGTGGCAGTGAAGGTCACAGTGGCTTTGAACTTCTACGCCACTGGCTCATTCCAAGCTGCTGTTGGGGACCTCGCCAATATCTCCCAGTTTGCGGTGCATCGCTGCATCCGGCAGGTCACCAATGCCCTCTTCACAAGGAGACGAGACTTCATCTCCTTCCCTATGACCCCAGACAAGCAGCATGACCGTGCTATGGGCTTTGCGAGGGTAGCGGGCTTCCCCATGGTGCAGGGCGCCATTGACTGCACGCATGTGGCTTTGCGTGCTCCGCGAGAGAATGCAGAGGAGTTCCGGAACAGAAAGGGGTTCCATTCCTTGAATGTGCAGTTGGTCTGTGACCACAGACAGGTGATTCTCGCTGTCAATGCCCACTATCCGGGCAGCTGCCACGATGCTTTCATCCTGCGCCAGAGTACTGTGGCAGAAATTTTCGAGGCACCGCATCAGCCAGTTGGTTGGCTTCTGGGGGACAAGGGGTACGCATTGAGCACCTGGCTGATGACACCGCTCCGTGCGCCAAACACCCCTGCTGAGCTGCGGTACCAGGAAAGCCAACAAGCAACGAGGAACATTATTGAGCGCACAATCGGCGTGCTCAAACAACGATTCCGCTGTCTGGACCATTCCGGAGGAGCCCTGCAGTACTCGCCTGAGCAAGTTTCCAAATTCGTAGTGGTGTGCTGCATGTTGCACAACATGGCAATCCTCAGGATGCAGCCAATGCCACCAGGCCTTGCAGCACCACAAGAGGAGGAGGAGGAAGAGGAGGAACAGGCCGAGGACGATGATCAGCAGCAGCACCAAGGCAGGAGGGCGGCCCACAATGGTCAAACTGCAAGGGCCGTCCGTCAACGACTAATAGCAAGCCGCTTCTAGGGCCCCTGCCAGTGCTACAAACACGAATCAACCCAGCACGCAACCCCTAAGCCGGCCAAGGCACCAATAATTCCAACCACCAGCCATGTATATTTTGAATACAGAAACTTATTTATTGTACAAACTCTGTGTGTGTCAATTCCTCATGACAAACTCATAGAAATAAACAAAAAAACAGTCAATAACATAACTGGTTCTCACAACCTGGAGATAATGTCCAAAACACTAAACAAAAGTTGGGCCATGAACCTCGGCCTTTAATAAAAAAATGACCAGCATTTTGGCACACCTCCTACTTTTTGCCCTTCGAGGGTGATCTCCTTCCCTTGCGCACTTCCCCCCTTCTAACCCTACTGCTCCTCCGTAATGGGACCTCAGTGGCTGCAGCAAGGCTGGTGGAAGGCTGCTGCTTGTCAGACCCTGACACTGCAGATGCCCCTGAAGGACGGCCTCGACCACTTCTGGGCCTGGAGGGCCCGGCTGCAGACTGCACCAACTCTGCATGGGCGGCAGCAGTCTGTCCTACAGGCGGTGGCAAGTGCAGTGGAGAAGTGACAGTGTTGGCAGCAGGAATGCTGTCATCGTGAGAGAGGACAGCAACTCCCTGCTCGCCCGACACACTGGCACTCCCACGGGGCAGCACTTCAGCATCCGGAGCAATTTGCCGGAGAACAGATTGCTGGCCTGCTGCGGCGCGGTGACAGCCCCGGGGACATGTGCACGAACCATCGAGGATGGCAGCAGTCAGTGCTCGCGTGGCCTCAATCTGAGTCTGCATGAGAGCAGGCTCAGATGGGTTCCTGGCAGCCAGTGACTGAATTGCAGCAGTAAGCTTTAGTGTGGCATCCGCCTGTGCTACAGCGAAGTGCTCCACACTCCTTGCCAGTGCCTCAATGCATTCGGGCACCCTTCCCACTGCACCCATGAGCTCAGTGTGCATGACCACCGCCTGGCTGTTCATTTCTGCAATCAGCCGCTCCTCCTCTGCGTCCATTGCATTAGGAGTGTCTGGCATACTCTCCCTCTGGGGAGAAGGCTCCCGTTCTTCCCTCCCCCCCCCATGGCGTTGCTGCAGCCCGCTGGGTCCTGGAACTTCACCATCATCAGCCCCTTCCCCCCTGCTCCCCCGTTCTTCCCTCCCCCCCCCATGGCGTTGCTGCAGCCCGCTGGGTCCTGGAACTTCACCATCATCAGCCCCTTCCCCCCTGCTCCCCCGTTCTTCCCTCCCCCCCCCATGGCGTTGCTGCAGCCCGCTGGGTCCTGGAACTTCACCATCATCAGCTCCTTCCCCCCTGCTCCCCTCCGGGGAAGGCGTGTTCCCAGTGTGGCCATGGGCTTCCTCGGGAGAGGGTGGCACTGATGCTCCGGCTTCCTCTTCCTCCTCAGCTGCAGCATCACTCCCAGTGGCAGCTTCAGGGACCATCTCCTCAGCTGGTGAATCACCATCTGAAAGCAGGGAGGTACAAGAGTGGCTTTAGCGTGAGGACAGGGTGGCAGTAAGGGAGGAATAAGTGCAGCGAGTTAGCAAGTTGGATTGAAAGTGTCAAAGGCTGGTATTGTGAGGGACAAGTGGAAGGACAGAGGACAAAAAGGTGATGACCTTACCATTGCTGTCCACAACGGGGTCGGCGTCTCCAGTGGCGACGGGACCGATCACCCGGCTTGCCACAATCCTGTGGACGCGCTCCTCCAGATCGCTGAGGGGTTGCAGCTGAAGCCGCCCTCCACCCGTCCGTTGCTGCTGTCTCCGATTATGAGCCAGCTTAGCCTGCAAGAAAAAGGACAGCATCTGAGTCAATATACAGCCATGGTCTTGCCTGATGTGCCTCCCATAGGTGAATAGCCCTTACTGTATGCAGCCATGGTCTTGCCTGATGTGCCTCCCATAGGTGAATAGCCCTTACTGTATGCAAAGTGTGGAATGTGTGTGTGTGTTTGATGAAAGGGCCATAGGTGTTGCATGAGTGTTGTGCATTGGGGTTTTAAGACCCTCTGGCCATAGAGTGAGGTTGAGATGGAGGGATGGAGAGGTATTGAGAAAAAGCCACTCACCCTGACGACCCGAGTGAGGTCGTTGAACTTTTTGCGGCACTGGACATGGGTCCTGGGCACCATGCTCCTGGAGGAGACGCTCTGAGCCACCTCCCTCCACACTCTTCTGAACTCGCGTGGCAAAGGCCTCCTGCCACTCTCCGGGAACAGCATGCATCGTCTGCGCTCCACTGCGTCAACCAGAGCATCCAAGGCCCGCTCGGTGAAGCGATGAGCGCGTTCTCTCACCCTCTCCATGCTTGGCAGCAAAATGGATTACAGGTCTCTCCAGGCTGAGATTCAAGGCTGCAATGAGCAGGGTGTGGCTGGGGAGCAAGTGGCCCCCCCCTCTTTAAGAAGTGTCCGGCGCCAGTGTGTCTGTGTTCCCTCGCTAACTGGCAGCAGCTGCGCTGCGCTCGTGCGCTGAGTTAGCGCCTCACTCCTAGGCCTTTGCGCCTTAAGAGAGGTGTGCAGTGCCTAATTTAGCGCTCCACTCACCTCCCGGGGCGGTAAAAGTGAAGTTTCCTGTCAGTGCCGATAATTAGCGCCAGGCGCTAATATTTGCGCGCGGACGATATTTGCGCCCCAAATGGGGCGCGACCTAATTTCTACCCCCAACAGTTTTATTTGAAATCACAAGCTTTCGGAGCTATCGATCGCCCCTTCCTCAGGTGAAGTAGTAAAGAAATACAGCATAAATAGAGGCATAGAGTACAAAAGCAAGGATGTTATGATGAACCTTTATAAAAAAACACTGGTTCGGCTGGAGTATTGTGTCCAATTCTGGGAACCGCTCTTTAGGAAGGATGTGAAGGCCTCAGAGAGGGTGCAGAAAAGATTTACGAGAATGGGTCCAGGGATGAGGGACTTCAGTGATGTGGAGAGACTGGAGAAGCTGGGGTTGTTCTCCTTAGAGCAGAGAAGGTTGAGAGGAGATTTGATAGAGGTGTTCAGAATTATGAGGGGTCTGGACAGAGTAGACAGAGAGAAACTGTTTCCATTGGCAGAAGGGTCGCGGAACCAGAGGACACAGATTTAAGATGATTGGCAGAAGAACCAAAGGCGACATGAGGAAAAACTTATTTACGCAGCGAGTGGTTAGGATCTGGAATGCGCTGCCTGAGAGGGAGGTGGAGGCAGACTCAATCGTGGCTTTCAGAAGGGAGTTGGATAAGTACCTGAAGGAAAAAAATTTGCAGGGCTACGGGGAAAGGGTGGGGGGGGGGAGTGGGACTAGCTGAAGTGCTCTTGCAGAGAGAGCCGGAACGGGCTCGACTGGCTGAATGGCCTCCTTCTGTGCTGTAACCATTCTATGATTCTCTGATTGAGGAGCGGGAGGGGACAGTGGGAGGTTGGGCTGGTGCAGAAGATTCGCAGAACTGGGAGGGGGAGGTCCACGATTCCATCCGTTACATTTTTAAGGGAGATATTACTCGCGCTAAGAGTCGTTGCCCTCCCCTGTTACCCACCTCCGCCAGTATTTGAGCCTCTGGGAATTAATATTTGTAATTTAGGAAAAACAGCAAGGGACTTGCATTTCTCCAGCGCCTTTCACCACCTCAGGACGTCCCAAAGCACTTCACAGCCAATGAAGTACATTTTTGGACGTGTGGTCACTGTTGTAATGTAGGAAACGCGGCAGCCAATTTGCGCACAGCAAGCTCCCACAAACAGCAATGAGATAAATGACCAGATCATCTGTTTTAGTGATGTTGGTTGAAGGATAAATATTGGCCTCAGGACACCAGGGAGAACTCCCCCCCTGCTCTTCTTCCAATAGTGGCCGTGGGATCTTTTACATCCGCCTGAGAGGGCAGACGGGGGCCTCGGTTTAACGTCTCATCCGAAAGACGGCACCTCCGACAGTGCGGAGCTCCCTCAGTACCGACCCTCCGACAGTGCACCGCTCCCTCAGTACCGCCCCTCCGACAGTGCGGCGCTCCCTCAGTACCGCCCCTACGACAGTGCGGCGCTGGGGGAGTGTCGGCCTGGATTTTGTGCTCAGGTCTCTGGAGAGGGGGCTCAGACCCACGACCTTCTGACTCGCAGGCGGGAGTGCGACCCGCTGAGCTGTCAGAAGACTGCGCTGCCTCTTGCGTGGTGTGCGCAGCCCCTCGAGGGAACGTGTTCGCTGTTAAAAGTTGTGTTTCCACCTCTTTGAAGGATTGATCCTGGATCAGGCCGTGGTGGAGGTGAACCCCAGGATTGTGTTGGAACTGGGCACGTACTGCGGCTACTCTGCCATCCGAATCGCCAGGCTGCTCCAGCCCGGGGCGCGCCTTTACACCTTGGAGTTTAACCCCGACACCGCCAAGGTCGCCAAGCAGATCATCAGCTTTGCTGGGCTGGAAGATCAGGTGAGAAAGAGGTCTTTGGGCCTCAGTAACAACAACATCCATTTGAGTATAGGAACAGGGATGCCCTGCTGCAGTTGTACAGGGCCTTGGTGAGACCACACCTTGAGTACTGTGTGCAGTTTTGGTCACCTTATCTGAGGAAGGATGTTCTTGCCATGGAGGGAGTGCAGCGAAGATTCACCAGGCTGATACCTGGGATGGCAGGAATGACGTATGAGGAGAGATTGGGTCGATTGGGCTTATACTCGCTGGAGTTTAGAAGAATGAGAGGGGATCTCATCGAAACATATAAAATTCTGACAGGTCTGGACAAACTAGATGCAGGAAGAATGTTCCCGATGGTTGGAGAGTCCAGAACCAGGGGTCATAATCTAAGGATAACGGGTAAGCCATTTAGGACAGAAATGAGGAAGAATTTCTTCACCCAGAGAGTGGTGAACCTGTGGAATTCTCTACCACAGAAGGCAGTTGAGGCCAAGTCATTAAATATATTCAAGAATGAGTTAGATATATTTCTTAAAGCTAAAGATATCAAGGGATATGGGGAGAAGGCAGGTACAGGGTACTGAGTTTGGATGATCAGCCATGACCTCATCGAATGGCGGAGCAGGCTCGAGGGGCCGAATGGCCTACTCCTGCTCCTATCTTCTATGTTTCTATCCCTCTGGCTTTTATTGCAAGGGGGATGGAGTATAAAAGCAGGGAAGTCTTGCTTCAGCTATACAGGGTACTGGTGAGGCCACACCTGGAATACTGCGTACAGTTTTGGTTTCCATATTTAAGAAAAGATATACTTGCTCTCGAGGCAGTTCAGAGAAGGTTCACTCGGTTGATTCCGGAGATGAGGGGGTTGACTTATGAGGAAAGGTTGAGTAGGTTGGGCCTCTACTCATTGGAATACAGAAGAATGAGAGGCGATCTTATCGAAACATATAAGCTTGTGAGGGGGCTTGATCGGGTGGAGGCGGGGAGGATGTTTCCACTGATGGGTGAGACTAGAACTAGGGGGCATCATCTTAGAATAAGGGGCTGCCGTTTCAAAACTGAGATGAGGAGAAACTTCTTCACTCAGAGGGTAGTAAATCTATGGAATTTGCTACCTCAGAGAGCTGTGGAAGCTGCGCCATTAAATAAATTTAAAACGGAGATGGACAGTTTCCTCGCTGATAAGGGAATGAAGGGTTATGGGGAGCGGGCAGGGAAGTGGATGTGAGTCTAGGTTCGGATCAGCCATGATCCTATTGAATGGTGGAGCAGGCCCGAAGGGTCGTATGGCCGACTCCTGCTCCTACTTCTTATGTTCTTATGTTCTTATGTTATGGAGAAGGAACAGGGAGAGGCAATATACACTTAATGGCACAGTTTTGAAGAGTGTGCAGGGACAGAGGGACCTGGGAGTTCTTGTGCATCGGTCCCTGAAGGTGGCAGGATATATTGGGAGAGTGGTTAGCAAAGCATACGGGATCCTGTGCTTCTTAAATAGAGGTATTGAGTACAAAAGTAGAGAAGTTATGCTGAACCTTTATAAAGCGCTGGTTAGGCCACAACTGGAGTATTGCGTCCAGTTCTGGTCACCACACTTTAGGAAGGTTGTGAAGGCCCTTGAGAAGGTGCAGAGGAGATTTACCAGAATGGTTCCGGGGATGGGGGATCTTAGCTACAAGGACAGGTTGGAGAAGCTGGATTGGTTTTCATTAGAGCGAAGGAGGTTGAGGGGAGATTTGATCGAGGTGTACAAGATTATGACGGGTTTGGATAGGCTAGACGGGGAAAGGCTGTTCCCACTAGTTGATGGTACAAGGACTAGGGGACACAGATTTAAGGTTTTGGGCAAGAGATACAGGGGGTGTGGTAACACTTTTCAGCTTCCTGTATGACATCACTTCCTGTAATCAGTCCAGGATAAATACTGGACTGATCAGTTAGCTCTGGAAGAGGCATAGGGTAAGACCTCTTTTGTATGCAGCACCGTTTTAAGTTGATTAAAGCTTACATTAAGTTTACCACGCGTAAGGCTCATTCTTACGACAATTTAATCAACTTTTGAAAAACTTCGCACTCAAACTTTTTGGACGAACTCGGAGCTAAGGATCCAGGGAATCACCCATCATGGAAAACATCCTTAAACCATCGCGTCTTGACTTGGACCCAAACACCCCAGCAGCCGGTAAGGTGTGGAAACACTGGTATCGCACGTTTGAGAATTTTCTTGAGTATTGCAAAGCGGATGATAACTCAAAGTTGCGGATACTCATCAACTGTGTCACCCCGAATGTATTTCAGTATGTGGAAGACTGGGACAGTTATGAGGAGGCAATTCAGACGCTTAAGAGACTATATACTAAGACACCGAATGAGGTCTATGCTAGACATCTACTAGCTACAGCCCAACAAGGGCCGGAGGAATCCATTGATAAATTCCTCCAAGAGCTTCGCAGACTTAGTATGGACTGTAACTTTCGGGCAGCCTCAGCTGAGCTATACCGCGAAGAAATGATCCGTGATGCGTTCATCTGCGGGCTTGCCTCCCCATTTATACGCCAGCGTCTACTGGAAAGTAAGACACTTGAGCTGCAGAGAGCTTATGACCTGGCTTGCTCTCTAGATCTAGCAAAAAGAAATGCAGACCTTTTTACAGTGCCCAGACCTCGGTCTGCTGCCTTAACTACAGTCAGGCAATTTAAGAGGCCACAGGTGAACTCTATTAGGGAGGACTTTATCCCTGACGATCGATCTGATGACTTCACCGATGAAGAGGATGATGACCCCACTGTGGCAGCCTCTTGGCAATCTAAGAAATGCTTTTTTTGTGGGGATGAGTTTCACCCTCGGAGATTCTGCCCTGCTCGCAATGCGTTTTGCAGTCATTGCAACAAAAAGGGTCATTTTGTAAAGGTTTGCCTATCAAGAGCCTCTACGAGGGCTTATCAAGCTAAGTCCTACCGAACTGCCCCAGTAAGGGCCTATCAGGATGTTCCAACTAAAAACTATCGTGCTTCCTCTCGGGTTTTTTCTCGAAGAAACACACCTAGAATTTCAGCCACTCTTTGTGCAACGACACCAATTACAGCTGCTTGTCCTCAGAATCTATTCCATGCAGCTACAAAAGCATCAATTAAGGGACATACTTTAGATGCCTTAATTGACTCAGGTAGCACTGATAGTTTCATTAGGGAACAGACTGTTGCACAGTTAAAGCTACATGTTTTTCCATCGGACCAGGCAGTTGCGATGGCTCAGTCATCACTTAATACCAGAATTTCTGGCTTCTGTGTAGTTGAAATAATGCTTAAAGGTCACAGGTATCCCTCCACCCGGCTTTCGGTGCTCAAGGACTTATGTAGTGATCTTATCTTAGGGCTGGATTTTCAAAAGCAGCATAAGAAGCTTACCATTGAGTTCGGCGGATCCAAACCTGAACTCACTATTTCTAATATACGACCTCGATTACCGTTCTGTGCCTTGTCAGCAGCTTCACTGGATGAACCCTCACTGTTTGCCAGTATCCCTCCTCGATGCAAACCGATTATAACAAAGTCACGCCGTTTCAGTCAGGAAGACCAGTCTTTTATTGCGGCTGAGATTTCTCGGCTTTTAGCAGAGGATATCATCGAGCCTTGTTCGTCGCCATGGCGCGCCCAGGTCGTTATTGTTAAGAACCCTCTACAACCTCACAAGAAACGGCTGTGCATTGACTATTCACAGACCATCAATCAGTATACGGACTTGGACGCATACCCATTGCCGCGCATCGATGATATGGTTAATAAATTGGCTGAGTACACGGTGTTCTCGACTTATGATCTGAAAAGCGCCTATCATCAGGTACCCTTGAAGGTCTCAGACAAGCAGTATACAGCCTTTGAAGCCAATGGGCGGCTGTATCAATTTCGTCGCCTCCCCTTTGGGGTCACTAATGGAGTGGCTGTCTTCCAGCGAGCAATGGATGACCTGGTCAAACAGGAAGACTTGAAGGATACGTTTCCTTATCTGGACAATATTACTGTCGCAGGTCGCAATCAGCAGGAACATGACGCCAATCTCCAACGATTTTGGGATGCACTCCAGCACCGTAATTTGACATTGAATGCGGCTAAATCCATTGAGTCACAACCAACTATCAACATCCTTGGCTATTGTGTGGGCAATGGCATCATTAAACCTGACCCTGAAAGGCTTCGCCCACTCCAAGAACTCCCGCCACCTAAGAATCCGGCCTCCTTGCGCCGGGCCCTCGGCCTGTTTGCATACTATGCGAAATGGATTCCTAACTTCTCGGACCGAATCCAACCTCTACTGAAGGCCAGCACATTCCCACTAGACACAACGGCTGTTGCAGCCTTTAACCTCCTGAAAAAGCAGTTGGAGAAAGCGGCTCTTCACTCCATTGATGAGAGTCTTCCTTTCGTGGTTGAGTGTGATGCCTCGGAGGTGGCAATCTCAGCCACTCTGAATCAGGAAGGTCGTCCGGTGGCATTTTTGTCCAGGACTTTTCAAGGGGCTGAGCTACATTATCCTCCAGTCGAGAAAGAAGCTACAGCCATCATAGAGGCAGTACGGAAGTGGAGTCATCTCCTGGCTCGCCAGCACTTTACCTTAATCACGGACCAGCGATCGGTCGCCTTCATGCTCGATAATCGAAAACGGACCAAAATTAAAAATAATAAAATCCAGCTTTGGCGGCTGGAATTGGCCTCTTTTGGTTACACCATCCACTATCGACCTGGCAAGGAGAATGTGGCTCCGGATACCCTCACACGAGCATTCTGCTCCGCCATGGCACCCTCTACGCTCGTAGACATCCATGATGGGTTGTGTCATCCAGGCGTTACTCGCATGCTGCACTTCGTGCGGTCCCGAAATCTCCCATTCTCTACCGGGGATGTAAAGAAGATGTGCTCGGACTGCAGAGTCTGTGCGGAATTGAAACCTCGGTTTTTCCGCCCCTCGGGTGGTATACTCATACATGCGACCCAGCCAATGCAAAGGCTTAGCATCGATTTTAAGGGGCCGTTGCCCTCTTCGACTCGCAACACTTATCTATTAACAATGGTTGATGAGTATTCTCGTTTTCCGTTTGCCTTTCCCTGCCCCAATATGCTGACAACCACGGTTATCAGCTGCCTTGAACAGGTATTTGCTTTCTGTGGCATGGCATCCTATGTTCATTCAGATCGGGGCCCTTCTTTTATGTCGGGAGAACTCAAGGCCTATCTCTCGGAACGGGGTATTGCTGCCAGCAAAACGACGCCTTATCATCCGGTTGGGAATGGGCAAGTCGAGCGTTTTAACGCTATCATCTGGAATGCGGTACGTCTGGCTTTGAGATCTCGGGGCCTACCCAACCAGCAATGGGAAGCAGTACTTCCAGACGCATTACACTCCACACGGTCCCTCCTTTCGACCGCCACAAATACGACGCCTCATGAACGGTTCTTCCGATTTCAGCGTCGCTCATCCTATGGGACATCTCTCCCGTCGTGGCTGACTACACCGGGACCAGTGCTACTCCGAAGATATGTCCGGGCGTCTAAGAATGACCCCCTGGTAGATGAGGTTGAGCTCACTGACGTCAACCCTACCTACGCCTATATTCGGTATCCTGACGGTCGGGAATCTACCGTGTCATTGCGGGATCTGGCTCCCTGCCCGCCGAAACATAGAGGGACACCAGGGGATGATATTGTACCAGGCACATCTCTGGGCTTGCCAGGTGCCTCTCATCATGATCGGGATCTGACGCCGGCTGGTACCTCACTCCAGCGTGCCGACCTGGGGCAGACTGACTATGAGCCCGTCGGGGCTCGCACGCGCAGCCACGATCAACCCTGTACCGTACGCTCAGAAACGGATCTGCCACAGCCCTGCCCGACACCCATTCGGGTACCAGTACACGGTCAGGATCGTTCTGACCCCTCACAGAGCGGGCTGGAGCACTCGGACTCTGGTCCATGGCCCGCAGCGGGTAAACGGGCTAGGGGCCCTCTACCGCTACGAGAACCCAAACGGGTGCGGCTCTCCCTCATCCAACGGCTACGAAATGGAGGGAGCATTCCGGCCTCCTAATCTTTTGGGGGGGGAGAATGTGGTAACACTTTTCAGCTTCCTGTATGACATCACTTCCTGTAATCAGTCCAGGATAAATACTGGACTGATCAGTTAGCTCTGGAAGAGGCATAGGGTAAGACCTCTTTTGTATGCAGCACCGTTTTAAGTTGATTAAAGCTTACATTAAGTTTACCACGCGTAAGGCTCATTCTTACGACAGGGGGGATGTGAGGAAAAACTTTTTTGCGCAGCGAGTGGTGAGGACCTGGAACTCGCTGCCGAGGGAAGTGGTGGAAGCGGAGACACTCAGGGCTGGATTTTGTCTTGGGGTCGGGTTGGGGTCGTGTCATCCGCATTTCGTGGTTCCCCCCCCCGACTCCAGATTAATGTGGATGAATGATGCAATTTTCACTTAATTGGGCAATTGAGTTCCAGCATGTGGGAACCCATGAACTAATTAGTGTTTTCAGTCTGAAAGTCGCCTCTGATGATGTCATCATTGCTGACTGCCTAGTCTCAGAGACTGTTGGTGAGAGAGGACCTGCCTGGTGATGTGAGTGGACCTGGATGCAAATATGGGGGGGGGGGCGGTGGGGGGGGAGAGAGAGAGAGAGAGAGAGAATTTTTTTGCATCCAGGTCCTCTCACAGCAAAGGCCAGGCAGTCTCTGAAGACATTCAATGCAGCAGCATCAGAGGCGACTTTCAGACCTAATACTACTACGACCTTCATCACATCTCCGTTGTAATAGTGGACCTGCAGCTCATAGTCAGCTATCCACTTGTGCTCCCGCCAGGTTTCACTGGAGTGTTTCACACCAGGCGTGCTTCACGTCAGAAAAGGGTTAAACTAGCTAAAACGTTTCAAAATGGCATTACAGAGCCAATTTAGGGCTTGTTAAGGGCTTTAATGGCCTCTCCCGCTTCTTGGAGGCGGGACGGAGTCGGGAACCCCGCGACTGATTTTGTCAAAATTGCGTGGAGTCGGGATGGGGTCGGGACCCCCGAATCTGCAACTTTAACCCCCCCACACGCCTCCAAACCCGACTCCACGGGTCATTCAAAATCCAGCCCTCAATGTTTTCAAGGGGAGACTGGATAGGCACTCGAGGGGAATAAACTTGCAGGGCTACGGGGATAGAGCGGGGGGAATGGGACTGACTGGATCGCTCTACAGAGAGCCGGCACGGACTCGATGGGCCGAACGGCCTCCTTCTGTGCCGTTCTGACTCTATGACTATCCAGCGCCTCACTGGAGAGTAAATCAGCCATCGAACCACACCAGGAGAACTCAGGGCTGAATTTTGAAGGGGATGGCGAGTTGGAGGCGATGGGTGGGCCCTCCGAAGCGGTGGGGAATCCCGGGAGAACGGGTTTCCCGCGGGCCCGGCCGACTTGAACGGCAGGGCCCGATTTGCCCCCCTGGTTTCTCACCGGCAGCCGTCCAGATTGAGAGGCTGGCATGGCTGGCTCCCCGGTGGGTAGGCCTGCAGAGAGGTGCGGGGGAAGGGGGAACGGTGTGTGTGATCGGAAGAGATCGGGGGCCGGAGGAGTTGCAGAGGGGGAGGCCTCATTGGGGTTCGGAGGCCTGCAGAGGTGGGAGGCCACATGGGGGGACTAGAGGCCCGGGGTGGGGGGGGGGGTTTCGGAACCTGGGGGGGTATCGGAGGCTTTGTGGGGGGATCGGAGGCCTGGGGGGAGGATTGGAGGCCTGCTTGGGGGGATATTGGTCAAGGTGGGAAGAAAATACGGAATAATCTCCCTTTTCCACTGCATGCCGCTTCCCCACACCAAGACACCAGCTTTACGTAAATTTATCCCGATTGCGTTGCAGGTGGAGCTTTTGCTGGGCTCGTCGTGGGACCTGATTCCGGAACTCAGGAAAAAGTTTGACATCGAGAAACTGGATTTTGTCTTTCTGGATCACTGGAAGGAGAGCTACACACGGGACACAAAACTCCTGGAGGTACCTGCAAGTGTCTCCCTGCTGAAGTGGAAGGATAAGGTTGGGCTCGGCCGTGGCTCATGGGTCTCGCTCTCCCCTCGGAAATTCGAGGGTTCGAGACCCCACACCAGAGATTCAAGCCCCGTATGCCAGGCCCGACACTCGCCCGGTGCCAGTGCTGAGGGAGCACCGCACTGTCGGAGGGGCGGTACTGAGGGAGCGCCGCACTGTCGGAGGGGCGGTACTGAGGGAGCTCCACACTGTCAGAGGGGCTGTACTGAGGGAGCGCCGCACTGTCGCTGGGGCGGTACTGAGGGAGCGCCGCACTGTCGGAGGGGCGGTACTGAGGGAGCGCTGCACTGTCGGTGGGGCGGTACTGAGGGAGCGCCGCACTGTCGGAGGGGCGGTACTGAGGGAGCGCCGCACTGTCGGAGGGGCGGTACTGAGGGAGCGCCGCACTGTCGGAGGGGAAGTACTGAGGGAGTGCCGCGCTGTCGGAGGGGCGGTACTGAGGGAGCTCCGCACTGTCGGAGGGGCGGTACTGAGGCAGCGCCGCACTCTCGGAGGGGCGGTACTGAGGCGGCGCCGCACTGTCGGAGGGGCGGTACTGAGGGAGTGCCGCACTGTCGGAGGGGCAGTACTGAGGGAGCGCCGCACTGTCGGTGGGGCGGTACTGAGGGAGCGCCGCACTGTCGGAGGGGCGGTACTGAGGGAGCGCCGCACTGTCGGAGGGGCGGTACTGAGGGAGCGCCGCACTGTCGGAGGGGAAGTACTGAGGGAGTGCCGCGCTGTCGGAGGGGCGGTACTGAGGGAGCTCCGCATTGTCGGTGGGGCGGTACTGAGGGAGCGCTGCACTCTCGGAGGGGCGGTACTGAGGGGGCGCCGCATTGTCAGAGGGGCGGTACTGAGGGAGCGCTGCACTGTCGGAGGGGCGGTACTGTGGGAGCGCCGCACTGTCGGAGGGGCGGTATTGAGGGAGCGCCGCACTGTCGGAGGGGCGGTACTGAGGGAGCGCCGCACTGTCGGAGGGGCGGTACTGAGGGAGTGCCGCGCTGTCGGAGGGGCGGTACTGAGGGAGCTCCGCACTGTCGGAGGGGCTGTACTGAGGGAGCACCGCACTCTCGGAGGGGCGGTACTGAGGGAGCGCTGCACTGTTGGAGGGGCAGTACTGAGGGAGCGCCGCACTGTCGGAGGGGCGGTACTGAGGGAGCACCGCACTGTCGGAGGGGCAGTACTGAGGGGGCGCTGCACTGTTGGAGGGGCAGTACTGAGGGAGCGCTGCACTGTCGGAGGGGCGGTACTGAGGGAGCGCCGCGCTGTCGGAGGGGCGGTACTGAGGGAGCGCCGCACTGTCGGAGGGGCGGTACTGAGGGAGCGCCGCACTGTCGGAGGGGCGGTACTGAGGGAGCGCCGCACTGTTGGAGGGGCGGTAGTGAGAGAGCGCAGCACTGTCGGAGGGGCGGTACTGAGGGAGCGCCGCACTGTCGGAGGGGCGGTACTGAGGGAGCGCCGCTCAGTCGGAGGGGCGGTACTGAGGGAGCGCCGCACTGTCGGAGGGGCGGTACTGAGGGAGCGCCGCACTGTCGGAGGGGCGGTACTGAGGGAGCGTCGCACTGTCGGAGGGGCGGTACTGAGGGAGCGCCGCACTGTCGGAGGGGCGGTACTGAGGGAGCGCTGCACTGTCCGAGGGGCGGTAGTGAGGGAGCGCAGCACTGTCGGAGGGGCGGTACTGAGGGAGCGCCGCACTGTCGGAGGTGCCGTCTTTCTGATGAGACGTTAAACCTGAGGCCCCCGTCTGCCCTCTCAGGCGGATGTAAAAGATCCCACGGCCACTATTGGAAGAAGAGCAGGGGAAAGTTCTCCCCGGTGTCCTGGGGCCAATATTTATCCCTCAACCAACATCACGAAAACAGATGATCCGAGTCATTATCACATTGCTGTTTGTGGGAGCTTGCTGTGCGCAAATTGGCTGCCGCGTTTCCAACATTACAACAGTGACCACACGTCCAAAAAAGTACTTCATTGGCTGTGAAGCGCTTTGGGACGTCCTGAGGTGGGGAAAGGCGCCGGAGAGATGCGAGTTCCTTCTTTTCTTTCTCACTTAATTGATGGTTCATTCCTAACCAGCAAACTAGGTGCTCTGAACGGTGGGTTTTCAGAGGCAGAACCTCTTGCGAATTGGCCTCCGAATCCCTCGACTGTGCGAGGGCGAGGGCGGCCGCCCATCTCTGGGCGCCAGCCCCCCTCGCAGAAACCGCGACTGTCGGCGCCGTCGGGGGGGAGAGATGGAGAGGAAGAAATCGCCCTCGTTAATAAAATCGATAAGGACATAAGAAACAGGAGCAGGAGGAAGCCATTCGGCCCCTCGAGCCTGCTCCGCCATTCAATAAGATCACAGCTGATCATCGACCTCATCTCCACTTTCCCGCCCGATCTCTCGATTCCCCTAGAGTCCAAAAATCTATCGATCTCAGCCTTGAATATACTCAACGACTGAGCCTCCACAGCCCTCTGGGGTAGAGAATTCCAAAGATTCACCGCCCTCTGAGTGAAGAAATTCCTCCTCATCTCAGTCCGAAATGGCCGACCCCTTATCCTGAGACTGTGACCCCTGGTTCTAGACTCTCCAGCCAGGGGGGAAACAGCCTCTCAGCATCTACCCTGTCAATCCCCCCATAGAATCTTATACGTTTCAATGAGATCACCTCTCATTCTTCTAAACTCCAGAGAGTATCGGCCCATTCTACTCAAACTCCAGAGAGTATCGGCCCATTCTACTCAAACTCCAGAGAGTATCGGCCCAATCTGCTCAAACTCCAGAGAGTATCGGCCCAATCTACTCAAACTCCAGAGAGTGTCGGCCCAATTCTACACAATCTCTCCTCGTGCATGTTCCTAATTTTCTTTCCCCCTGCAGACCTGCGACCTGCTTCGAAAGGGGACGGTGCTTCTCGCCGATAACGTCATCTGCCCGGGGGCCCCCGATTACCTCGAGTACATCCGACACGACCCCCGCTACCGGAGCGAGTACCATCCGGCACACCTGGAGTACACGCGGGTGGAGGACGGTGTGGAGAAATCCGTGTACCTGGGCTGACGCTCCCTCTCTCCCCCCACCGGAGGAGGCGAGGGTGAGGAGACCACAGTGCAGCTAAGCTTTTCTGTAATCACGAGCCACCTTATATAAAGAAGTAGAACGAATGAAACGTCGAGATATTTGACTCTGCGTCGGTTTTCTGCACCCATCCTGCTAACGCCACCGATTGTTCCTGGGGTACGGTACAATCGTGGCTCAGTGGGTCTCAATCGCCTCTGAGTCAGAAGGTTGTGGGTTCGAGCCCCCACTCCAGAGACTCGAGCGCAAAATCCAGGCCGACACTCCCAGTGCAGTGCGGAGGGAGCGCCGCACTGTCGGAGGGGCGGTACTGAGGGAGCGCCGCACTGTCGGAGGGGCGGTACTGAGGGAGCGCCGCACTGTCGGAAGAGCGGTACTGAGGGAGTGCCGCACTGTCGGTGGGGCGGTACTGAGGGAGCGCCGCACTGTCGGAAGAGCGGTACTGAGGGAGCGCCGCACTGTCGGAGGGGCGGTACTGAGGGAGCGCCGCACTGTCGGCGGGGCGGTACTGAGGGAGCGCCGCACTGTAGGAGGGGCAGTACTGAGGGAGCGCCGCACTGTCGGAGGGGCGGTACTGAGGGAGCGCCGCACTGTCGGAGGGGCGGTACTGAGGGAGCGCCGCACTGTCAGAGGGGCGGTACTGAGGGAGCGCTGCACTGTCGGAGGGGTGGTACTGAGGGAGCTCCGCACTGTCGGAGGGGCGGTACTGAGGGAGCGCCAAACTGTCGGAGGGGCGGTACTGAGGGAGCGCCGCACTGTCGGAGGGGCGGTACTGAGGGAGCTCTGCACTGTCGGAGGGGCCGTCTTTCAGATGAGACATTAAACCGAGGCCCCGTCTGCCCTCTCAGGTGGATGTAATAGATCCCACTGTCACTATTGGAAGAAGAGCAGGGGGGGAGTTCTCCCCGGTGTCCTGGGGCCAATATTTATCCCTCAACCAACATCGCTAAAAACAGATGATCTGGGTCATTTATCACATTGCTGTTTGTGGGAGCTTGCTGTGCGCAAATTGACTGCCGCGTTTCCTACATTACAACAGTGACCACACTTCAAGAAGTGCTTCATTGGCTGTGAAACGCTTTGGGACGTCCTGAGGTGGTGAAAGGCGCCGGGGAAATGCGAGTCTTTTCTTTCTTTCATTCTTACTGATGCAGTAACAGAACCAGTACTGAACCATGCCCCTTAAAACTGAGGCTTTCTTCATGAGGTTCAGGAAGGGATTCAAGATTCTGAAACGTTTGAGAGGGTAAATAGTGAGAGATTGTTCGCAAGAAGGGACCGCAGACTGAGGATCATGGCTGGCAGAATGAAGGGGAAAATATTCGCACTGAGGTGTTCTAGAACGGCGAAGGTTTTATCACTACTGAGGCAGCAGACTGTAACATCAAATAAGAGGGAGTTGGATTATGATTGGAAAAGAAAGACTATAAAAGAATACGGCAGAGGGGAAAGAGCCGGGAGTTGGGATTGGAGCGGAGAGCGCCAGTAGGAGATCTCGCACTAGGACGTGGGGATGGGCCGAGTGGAAGGTGTTAAGGATGAGCAGGACATGGAAACCACACAACAGGTGTCCTGGGCCAATGTTACAGATCACACACACACACACACACCCCCAATGTTACAGATCACACACACACACACACACACACCCCCAATGTTACAGATCACACACACACACACCCCCAATGTTACAGATCACACACACACACACCCCCAATGTTACAGATCACACACACACCCCCAATGTTACAGATCACACACACACCCCCAATGTTACAGATCACACACACACACACAATGTTACAGATCACACACACACACCCAATGTTACAGATCACACACACACACACACCCCCAATGTTACAGATCACACACACATTCCCCCAATGTTACAGATCACACTCACACACACACCCAATGTTACAGATCACACACACACCACACCCCCAATGTTACTGATCACACAACACACACACCCCCAATGTTACAGATCACACACACACACACCCCAATGTTACAGATCACACACACACACACCCCCAATGTTACAGATCAACACACACCCCCAATGTTACAGGATCACACACACACACCCCCAATGTTACAGATCACACCACAACACCCCCCAATGTTACAGATCACACCACCACACACACCCCAATGTTACAGGATCGCACACACACCCCAATGTTACATGATCACACACACACACACCCAATGTTACAGATCACACACACACCCCCAATGTTACAGATCACACACACACACACACCCCAATGTTACAGATCACACACACACGCCTCCTCAGTCACACACCCCAAAGTTCAGATCACACACACCCACACCCAATGTTAATCAGATCACACACACTACCCCCCAAAGTTACAGATCACACACACACACACCCAATGTTACAGATCACACACACACCCAATGTTACAGATCACACACACACCCCCAATGTTACAGATCACACACACACACACCCAATGTTACAGATCACACACACACACACCCAATGTTACAGATCACACACACACACACACCCCAATGTTACAGATCAACACACACACACCCCCAATGTTACAGATCACACACACACACACCCAATGTTACAGATCACACACACACACACACACCCCCAATGTTACAGATCACACACACACCCCCAATGTTACAGATCACACACACACACACCCCCAATGTTACAGATCACACACACACCCCAATGTTACAGATCACACACACACACACCCCCCCAATGTTACAGATCACACACACACACCCCCCAATGTTACAGATCACACACACACACACCCCCAATGTTACAGATCACACACACACCCCAATGTTACAGATCACACACACACACACCCCCCCAATGTTACAGATCACACACACACACCCCCAATGTTACAGATCACACACACACACACACCCAATGTTACAGATCACACACACACCCCCAATGTTACAGATCACACACACACACACCCCCAATGTTACAGATCACACACACACCCCCAATGTTACAGATCACACACACACACACCCCCAATGTTACAGATCACACACACACCCCCAATGTTACAGATCACACACACACACACAATGTTACAGATCACACACACACACACACCCCCAATGTTACAGATCACACACACACACACCCCCAATGTTACAGATCACACACACACACCCAATGTTACAGATCACACACACACACCCAATGTTACAGATCACACACACACACACCCCCAATGTTACAGATCACACACACACACACACCCCCAATGTTACAGATCACACACACACACCCAATGTTACAGATCACACACACACACACCCCCAATGTTACAGATCACACACACACACACACCCCCAATGTTACAGATCACACACACACACCCCAATGTTACAGATCACACACACACACACCCCAATGTTACAGATCACACACACACACACCCCCAATGTTACAGATCACACACACACACCCCCAATGTTACAGATCACACACACACACCCCCAATGTTACAGATCACACACACACACCCCCAATGTTACAGATCACACACACACACACCCCCAATGTTACAGATCACACACACACACACACCCCAATGTTACAGATCACACACACACACACCCCAATGTTACAGATCACACACACACACCCAATGTTACAGATCACACACACACACACCCAATGTTACAGATCACACACACACACCCCAATGTTACAGATCACACACACACACACCCCAATGTTACAGATCACACACACACACACACCCCAATGTTACAGATCACACACACACCCAAGTTACAACACACACACCCCCAATGTTACAGATCACACACACACACACACCCAATGTTACAGATCACACACACCACACCCCCAATGTTACAGATCACACACACACACACCCCAATGTTACAGATCACACACACACACACCCCCAATGTTACAGATCACACACACACACACCCCAATGTTACAGATCACACACACACACCCAATGTTACAGATCACACACACACACACCCCAATGTTACAGATCACACACACACACACCCAATGTTACAGATCACACACACACACACCCCCAATGTTACAGATCACACACACACACACCCCAATGTTACAGATCACACACACACACCCCCAATGTTACAGATCACACACACACAACACCCCCAATGTTACAGATCACACACACACACACCCCAATGTTACAGATCACACACACACCCCCCAATGTTACAGATCACACACACACACACCCCCAATGTTACAGATCACACACACACACCCCCAATGTTACAGATCACACACACACACACACCCAATGTTACAGATCACACACACACACCCCCCAATGTTACAGATCACACACACACACCCCCAATGTTACAGATCACACACACACACACACCCAATGTTACAGATCACACACACACACCCCCAATGTTACAGATCACACACACCACACCCCCAATGTTACAGATCACACACACACACACCCCCAATGTTACAGATCACACACACACACACACCCCCAATGTTACAGATCACACACACACACACCCCCAATGTTACAGATCACACACACACACACCCCCAATGTTACAGATCACACACACACCCCCAATGTTACAGATCACACACACACACCCCCAATGTTACAGATCACACACACACACACACCCCCAATGTTACAGATCACACACACACACACACCCCCAATGTTACAGATCACACACACACACACACCCCCAATGTTACAGATCACACACACACACACACCCAATGTTACAGATCACACACACACACACCCCCCAATGTTACAGATCACACACACACCACCCAATGTTACAGATCACACACACACACACCCCAATGTTACAGATCACACACACACACACACCCCCAATGTTACAGATCACACACACACACACCCCCAATGTTACAGATCACACACACACACCCAATGTTACAGATCACACACACACACACACCCCCAATGTTACAGATCACACACACACACACACACCCAATGTTACAGATCACACACACACACCCAATGTTACAGATCACACACACACACACACCAATGTTACAGATCACACACACACACACACCCCCAATGTTACAGATCACACACACACACCCAATGTTACAGATCACACACACACACCCAATGTTACAGATCACACACACACACCCAATGTTACAGATCACACACACACACACCCAATGTTACAGATCACACACACACACACACCCCCAATGTTACAGATCACACACACACACACCCAATGTTACAGATCACACACACACACACCCCCAATGTTACAGATCACACACACACACACACCCAATGTTACAGATCACACACACACCCCAATGTTACAGATCACACACACACACACCCCCAATGTTACAGATCACACACACACCCCCAATGTTACAGATCACACACACACACACACACCCAATGTTACAGATCACACACACACCCCCCCAATGTTACAGATCACACACACACCCCCAATGTTACAGATCACACACACACACACCCAATGTTACAGATCACACACACACACACACCCCCAATGTTACAGATCACACACACACACACACCCAATGTTACAGATCACACACACACACACACACCCAATGTTACAGATCACACACACACACACCCCCAATGTTACAGATCACACACACACACACCCCCAATGTTACAAATCACACACACACCCCCAATGTTACAGATCACACACACACACACACCCAATGTTACAGATCACACACACACACACCCCCAATGTTACAGATCACACACACACCCCCCCCAATGTTACAGATCACACACACACCCCCCCAATGTTACAGATCACACACACACCCCAATGTTACAAATCACACACACACACCCAATGTTACAGATCACACACACACACACCCCCAATGTTACAGATCACACACACACACACACCCCAATGTTACAGATCACACACACACCCCCAATGTTACAGATCACACACACACCCCCAATGTTACAGATCACACACACACACACCCCCAATGTTACAGATCACACACACACACACCCCCAATGTTACAGATCACACACACACACACACCCCCAATGTTACAGATCACACACACACACACACCCCCCAATGTTACAGATCACACACACACACACACCCAATGTTACAGATCACACACACACCCCCAATGTTACAGATCACACACACACCCCCAATGTTACAGATCACACACACACACACACCCCCAATGTTACAGATCACACACACACACACACACCCCCCAATGTTACAGATCACACACACACACACCCCCCAATGTTACAGATCACACACACACACACACCCAATGTTACAGATCACACACACACACACACCCCCAATGTTACAGATCACACACACACCCCCCCAATGTTACAGATCACACACACACACACACCCCCAATGTTACAGATCACACACACACACACCCCCAATGTTACAGATCACACACACACACACACCCCCAATGTTACAGATCACACACACACCCCCCCAATGTTACAGATCACACACACACACACCCCCAATGTTACAGATCACACCACACACCCCCAATGTTACAGATCACACACACCCCCCAATGTTACAGATCACACACACACACACCCCCCCAATGTTACAGATCACACACACACACACACCCCAATGTTACAGATCACACACACACACACCCCCCCAATGTTACAGATCACACACACACACACACACCCCCAATGTTACAGATCACACACACCCCCCCAATGTTACAGATCACACACACACACACCCCCCCAATGTTACAGATCACACACACACACACCCCCAATGTTACAGATCACACACACACACACACCCCCAATGTTACAGATCACACACACACACACACCCCCAATGTTACAGATCACACACACACACACACCCAATGTTACAGATCACACACACACACCCCCCCCCCCCAATGTTACAGATCACACACACACACACCCCAATGTTACAGATCACACACACACACACACACCCAATGTTACAGATCACACACACACACACACACACAGGAACCGATGGTTAATTATCGCCACCCAAAAAATGAAAACAGATTATCCGGCCATTGCTAAGAACTTAAGAACATAAGAAATAGGAGCAGGAGGAGGCCATTTGGCCCCTCGAGCCTGCTCCGCCATTCAATAAGATCATGGCTGATCTTCGACCTTATCTCCACTTTCCCGCACTATTCCCATGTCCCTCGACTCCCTTAATATGCAAAAATCTATCAATCTCAGCCTTGAATAGACTCAACGACTGAGCCTCCACAGCCCTCTGGGGTAGAGAATTCCAAAGATTCACCGCCCTCTGAGTGAAGAAATTCCTCCTCATCTCAGTCCTAAATGGCTGACCCCTTATCCTGAGACTGTGACCCCTGGTTCTAGACTCTCCAGTCTGGGGGGAAACAGCCTCTCAGCATCTACCCTGTCAATCCCCCCTCAGAATCTGATATGTTTCAATGAGATCACCTCATTCTTCTAAACTCTAGAGCATATAGGCCTCGTCTACTCAATCTCTCCTCATAGGACAATCAGGAGAGAGAGGTGTTGGCTGTGTGAGGCAGCCTATCAATAGCATCACCGATCGATGGAATTATTTTACCTTCCAAATTAGCAAGAGCAGGGGGGGGGGGTCGGGTGTTACACTAGGCACAGGCTGTGTGAAAAATGACTCCGCCACCACGCCTCGAGGCAACGCATTACACGCGCAAAGACAGCGGGCAGTATCTGTGAGGGCCGTCCTTCTCACCCCCTGCACCCAGGATCGGGATTCTCCGATGTTGGTGGGGAGCGGGGCGAGCTGTATTTAACAGAGCCAGGAACACGATGGGCTGGATTTTGTCTTGGGGTCGGGTTGGGGTCGTGTCATCCACATTTCGTGTTGCCCCGCCCCCGCCCCCCCCCGACTCCAGATTAATGTGGACGAACGATGCAATTTTCACTTAATTGGGCAATTGAGTTCCAGCATGTGGGAACCCATGAACCAATTAGTGGTTTCAGTCTGAAAGTCACCTCTGATGATGTCATCATTGGAGGTCAGAGACTGACTGCCTGGTCTCAGAGATTGCCTGGCCTTTGCTGTGAGAGGACCTGGATGCATCTCAGGAGAGAGAGAGAGAGAGAGAGATTGAGATTGCAACCAAGTCCTCCCAGGCAGTCTCTGAAGACATTCAATGCAGCAGCATCAGAGGCGACTTTCAGACCTAATACTACTACTACCTTCATCACATCTCCGTTGTAATAGTGGACCTGCAGCTGATAGTCAGCTATCCACTTGTGCTCCCGCCAGGTTTCACTGGCGTGTTTCACATCAGGTGTACTTCACATGGGAAAAGGGTTAAAGGGCAACACGGTGGCATAGTGGTTAGCACTGTTACCTCACAGCGCCAGGGACCCGGGTTCGAATCCGGCCTCGGGTGACTGTCTGTGTGGAGTTTGCACATTCTCCCCGTGTCTGCGTGGGTTTCCTCCGGGTGCTCCGGTTTCCCCCCACAGTCCAAAGATGTGCGGGTTAGGTTGATTTGGCTATGATAAATTGACCCTTAGTGTTAGGGGGGATTAAATACGTGGGGTTACGGGGATAGGGTGGAATATGTGTCGGTGCAGGCTCGATGGGCCGAAATGGCCTCTATCTGCACTGTGGGGATTCTGTGATTCTGTGAACTAGCTAAAACGTTTCAAAATGGCATTACAGAGCCAATTTAGTGCTTGTTAAGGACTTTAATGGCCTCTCCCGCCTCTTGGAGGCGGGACGGAGTCGGGAACCCCGCGACCGATTTTGTCAAAATTGTTTGGAGGCGGGATGTGGTCGGGACCCCCGAATCTGCAACTTTAACCCCCCACACGCCTCCAAACCCGACTCCACATGTCATTGAAAATCCAGCCCGATGATTCTGTGCCGAGTGTAACCACCACCCTTGCTAATTTGGACGGTAATCGATCGGTGATGCTATTGATAAACTGCTACCCCCCCACCCCCCCCCGCCAATCCCTCTCTCTCCTGACAGTTCAGTGCTGACTGCCTGATTAAAGGCCGCTTTCAGTCCCCCTGGCGAGCTGAATGATTTATCAGCCTGGCGGGGCAGGGATCGATTCGCGTTCTTCAGACGCTGTGAGCACTTACTTCCCTTGCCTTATTTTCTCGCTGACTCTGCGCCGGCCTCAAACGTCAGGCCCTGAACGGATAGCCCGCGGCCTACCTGCCCCGCCGCGGCTTGAATTAGCATCCGCGCGGCGCGCAATCCATCAGCCTCGCTCTCCTTTCTGAACAAGGCCCAGGCGTGTCTCATCGCTTCGAAAAAGGTCGTCATTTTAACAGCAGTCGGTAAAGGCCTCAATAATATGTTAGGGGGAGTCGGGGCGCTGGGGCTGCAATTTCAAATCCGGGTCGCGAAAAGGACAGACTGTGATTGCTCTGGTGCCTTTCACCACCTCAGGACATCACAAAGCTCTTCACAGTACTTTTTTATTGAAGTGTGGTCACTGTTGTAATGTAGGAAACGCGGCAGCTAATTTGCGCACAGCAAGCTCCCACAAACAGCAATTGTGATAATGACCAGATCATCTGTTTTTAGTGATGTTAATTGAGGAATAAATATTGGCCGCGGGCTATAACACCTCCATTCTCTTCGACAGTGCGGCGCTTCCTCAGTACCGCCCCTCTAACAGTGCGGCGCTCCCTCAGTACCGCCCCTCCGACAGTGCGGCGCTGCCTCAGTACCGCCCCTCCGACAGTGCGGCGCTCCCTCAGTACCGCCCCTCCGACAGTGCGGCGCTCCCTCAGTACCGCCCCTCCGACAGTGCGGCGCTCCCTCAGTACCGCCCCTCCGACAGTGCGGCGCTCCCTCAGCACCGCCCCTCCGACAGTGCGGCGCTCCCTCAGCACCGCCCCTCCGACAGTGCGGCGCTCCCTCAGTACCGCCCCTCCGACAGTGCGGCGCTTCCTCAGTACCGCCCCTCCGACAGTGCGGCGCACCCTCATACCACCCCTCCGACAGTGCGGCTCTCCCTCAGTACCGCCCCTCCGACAGTGCGGCGTTCCCTCAGTACTGCCCCTCCGACAGTGCGGCACTCCCTCAGCACTGGCACTGGGAATGTCAGCCTCGATTTTTGGGGCTCGAGTCTCTGGAGTGGGGACTTGGAACCCACAAGCTTCTGGACACAGAGGCGGGAGCGGGACCCACTGAGACCTGGACTCCTTTAAGACGAGGGTGATGGAACCTGGGCGGGCAGTGTAGCTTTAAGCCGCCCCAAATTCGACAGCTCGATGAGCTCGTGCTTCCCCGACGGAGCCTAGATCCGCAAATTTATTCTGTTTCATCTTTGCTTTCCCCCCTCCTCCCCTGCTTGCCTTTTGTGTTCAAATATTCGCCAGCATGCTGGTAAATTCTCCTTGAAGAGTTCAACCTCGGCGCAGGGTGAGAGAACACGAGCTGATTGAAATGAGACTTTCTGGAGGCTAGGCATTCGGGCAGATCAATAGGATGAAGGCCGAGTGCTGCAGTTCTAGTAGTTAATACCATTCCACCTCTGAACAACAGTGATGAAAAGAGACCAAGAGGTTGTCAAGCCCCCCCGGGGGCCGATTTACTACTCAATATCTCTCGTCGAACTGGAGAGAGAAATACAGAGAGAGAGAGCGAGACGGTTGCTGGGAGAGGGGTCGGCAGAAAGACAGAGGCAAACGGAGATGGAGACATACAGAGAGTCGGAGAGAGAGAAACAGACAGAGACAAAGAAAGAGACGCACACACACAAGAGAAACAGACAAAGAGGACACAGAACGGGGCAGACAAAGAGAGCAAGCGAACGAGGGAGACAAAGGAAAGACAGAGAGAAAGCCTGAGGTGTCTATCATAGAATCGCGCAGCACAGGAGGAGGCCATTCGGCCCATCGTGCCTGTGCCGGCTCTTTGAACCAGCTCTCCAATTAGTCCCACTCCCCCCCCTGCTCTTTCCCCCTAGCCCTGCGAATCTTTTCCTTTTCAAGTATTTCTCCAATTCCCCCTTTCGAAGTTGCTATCGAATCTGTTCCCGCCGCCCTTTCAACTTGCTCCCTGTAGGGAAGGAAACCCGCCCGTCCTTACCCGCTCTGGGCCTATATGTGATGCCAATGTGGTTGACTCTTAACTGCCCCTTCAAGTGGGGGGCTCATATGTATCCAATAGTTTAGCTTCATTGTCGCTGGGACAAAAATCCTGGAACTCCCTCCCTGACAGCGCTGTGGGAGCACCTTCACCACACGGACTGCAGCGGTTCAATAAGGCGGCTCACCACCACCTTCTCAGGGGGCAATTAGGGATGGGCAATAAATGCTGGGCCTCGCCAGCAAAGCCCACAGCCTGACCATGAATTTTTAAAAACAAGTACCAGCTTGGCAAAGGAATCTGTCCAGTGCAACACTGAGGGAGGGTATCATCTTTCGGATGAGACGTTAAACCGAGGCCCCCGTCTGCCCTCTCAGGTGTACGTTAAAGATCCCACGGCCACTATTGGAAGAAGAGCAGGGTGGGGGGGGTGGCGGGAGTTCTCCCCGGTGCCCTGGGTCCAACATTCCTCCATCACCCCAACGGCATCAGAAATACAGATTAACGGTCAATCATCCAGTTTCTACTTTAGTGGGATCTTGCTGCGCGCAAATTGGCTGCCGCATTTGCCTACATTACGACAGTGACGGCACTTTTTTTTAATTCGTTCGTGGGATGTGGGCGTCGCTGGCGAGGCCCAGCATTTATTGCCCATCCCTAATCGCCCTTGAGAAGGTGGTGGTGAGCCGCCTTCTTGAACCGCTGCAGTCCGTGTGGTGAAGGTGCTCCCACAGCGCTGTTAGGGAGGGAGTTCCAGGATTTTGACCCAGCAACGATGAAGGAACGGCCGAGATATTTCTAAGTCGGGATGGTGTGTGTGACTTGGAGGGGAACTTGGAGGTGGTGGTGTTCCCATGCGCCTGCTGCCCTTGTCTTTCTAGGCGGTGGAGGTCACGGGTTTGGGAGGTGCTGCCGAAGAAGCCTTGGCGAGTTGCTGCAGTGCATCTTGTAGATGGTACACACTGCAGCCACGGTGCGCCGGTGGTGGAGGGAGTGAATGTTTAAGGCGGTGGATGGGGTGCCAATCGAGCGGGCTGCTTTGTCCTGGATGGTGTCGAGCTTCTTGAGTGTTGTTGGAGCTGCAACTCATCCAGGCAAGTGGAGAGTATTCCATCACACTTCACTGGCAGTGAAGCGTTATGGGGCGGGCTGAGGCCGTGAAAGGGAACAATACGGCATGCACGTTCTTCAAACTCAACCTCATGCCCAGCTCCTTCCCCTCTTTGCCATCGGCCACGAACCTCCCACGGCTGACTGCCCGTCGGGAGGGAAGACGCGCTGACACGTGGGAGCCCGAGCGGGTAAAACCTGGGAGAAACACTCGAGAGTTTCTGCCCAGGTGAGTTGGGGGGGAGGGAGTCTAAGATCACACGAGGCAGCAAATAGACAGAAAACAGGACGCACAAACCTTGTCTGAATTCCTATCCAGTGACTCCGACAACTCGCATCTATATAGTGCCTTTAAGGTAGTAAAACGTCACAAGGCGCTTCACAGGAGATGTTAGGGACTGGCGACCAAAGGCTTGGTCAAAGAGATCGGTTTTGAGCAGCGTCTTAAAGGAGGAAAGAGAGAGAGGCGGAGAGGTTTAGGGAGGAAATTCCAGAGAACATAAGAACATAAGCAGTAGGAGCAGGAGTCGTCCATACGACCCTTCGGGCCTGCTCCGCCATTCAATAGGATCATGGCTGATCCGAACCTAGACTCACGTCCACTTCCCTGCCCGCTCCCCATAACCCTTCATTCCCTTATCAGCGAGGAAACTGTTTATCTCCGTTTTAAATTTATTTAATGTCGCAGCTTCCACAGCTCTCTGAGGCAGCAAATTCCATAGATTTACTACCCTCTGAGTGAAGAAGTTTCTCCTCATCTCAGTTTTGAAACGGCAGCCCCTTATTCTAAGATTATACCCCGAGCTTAGGGCCCGGGCGCGGTCGCCAATGGCGGAGCGATGGAAGTCGGAGAAGCACGAGAGGCCGGAATTGGAGGAGCGCAGAGATCTCGGAGGGTTGCAGGAGGTTACAGAGATAGGGTGGGGACCGAGGGCCACGGAGGGGATTTGAAGACGAGGATGGAGAATTTTAAAATCGAGATGCAAGAAGCCGGGTTGCCTTTACCTCCTCACTAATCTGGGGCATGACGGTCGGTTGCAGCACCCCAACAGCTTTCCCCTCTCATTCCAGCTGAGATGAACTAACTCAGCACAGACCGGGCTAGAACCTGGGATCTTCCTGGCCTCCATGGCTAAGTACCACACCGGACAACGACTTTACTCACCGTGCCAATCGGGCTTTCGCTAAAACAGATGACAGCCGTCACTCCTCGTTAAATACAAAACATAATTTATTTTATTTTGGAAAACATGTCGGGATTTTGGGGTCTTCTAAAGGTTTAATCTAGAAACCATAACAACACTTTAAACAAGCTGGTTACACAACACGACAGAAACAGGGCAGACCTCGACAGAAGACAACAGATCTCATAAAGCTGGACGGGTTCTCACGCATGCACTGGTCACACGATGACACACAGAGCTTTACCGGAAATAAAAAGAAACGAGAGTCCGTACTTCAACAGGACACCTCCGACCGTTGCGTCCAATCATGCGTTCGGTTCTCTTTTGAACCCTGGGGACTGCGTCCTTTGGGTTTGTAGGTTTCCCTCCCGCAAGCCCCCCCCCCCCCCCCCCCCCATCCTTCTGTGGAGGGTGGGATCGGTTGGCATAAGATAGGTAACAACAGTGACTTCGAAGGCAACCATTTTTCTTGTAGTTTTTCTCTTGACTTGGGCCGGGGTTGAATAGTATCTGGCTACGGTCGAGTAGGTTTGATGGGCCTCCAGTAGGCTGGGGTTACTGGGGGGGTTGAGGCGGGCGAGCAGAAGTTGGTTCAGGATTCAGTAGGGTAGGGTCATTTGGAGCCGAGATGGGGAGGTTGGGGGGCTGGATAGCATGGGGTGGTTTCGGCAAGGTCGCGTGTTGAGGTGGGGGGGGGCTGGGGTTGGGTAGGATTAGTGGGGTATTATTCGTTTATGGGATGTGGGCGTTGCTGGCAAGGCCAGCATTTATTGCCCATCCTTAATTGCACCTTGAGAAGGTGGTGGTGAGCCGCCTTCTTGAACCGCTGCAGTCCGTGTGGTGAAGGTACTCCCACAGTGCTGTTAGGGAGGGAGTTCCAGGATTTTGACCCAGCGACGATGAAGGAACGGCCGATATATTTCCAAGTCGGGATGGTGTGTGTGACTTGGAGGGGAACTTGGAGGTGGTGGTGTTCCCATGCGCCTGCTGCCCTTGTCCTTCGAGGTGGAAGAGGTCGCGGGTTTGGGAGGTGCTGCCGAAGAAGCCTTGGTGAGTTGCTGCAGTGCATCTTGTAGAGGGTACACACTGCAGCCACGGTGCGCCGGTGGTGGAGGGAGTGAATGTTTAAGGTGGTGGATGGGATGCCAATCAAGCGGGCTGCTTTGTCCTGGATGGTGTCGAGCTTCTTGAGTGTTGTTGGAGCTGCAACTCAAGCGGGGAGTATTCCATCACACTCCTGACTTGTGCCTTGTAGATGGTGGAAAAGGCTTTGGGGAGTCAGGAGATGAGTGCAGTAGGGTAGATTATTTGGGGTTGAGGGGGTGGGCTGGGGTGAAGTAGGATTGGTGGCCTCCTCCAGTAGAACCCTGCGGGTTGAAATGGGTGGACTGGCATTGCATCGGGTGGGTGGGTTTCAGTGAGGTGGACTATTGGGTTAGCCAGGGGTGGGCTAGGTGGTTCAAGGGGGGGTAGACGCATAGACCAAGGGATATTATAACCCTATCACCCCACCCAAAAAGAGGGCATCATTGAACTACTCCATTCCCACATTAAGACCAACCGTTGCCAAGTCCAACTTATCCAGAGCAGAAACTATCTTCATGGGTGTGCCCAAGCCTTGTAGCAACATGGAAGCAGACAGATTGGATGGTCAGGACTCTACCCAGTCAGTTAGTGTCACGTTACGCCTGGCCTTGCTGCCGCTTGCCCACTCTCGCTAGGAGGCTGGTCCAGACGCACTTCACCTGGGACCTACAGAGGGAGGTTTTGGTTCCTGTCAGTCCGGGCGGGATGCCACCCCAGGACAGCCTCCTCACATTCTAAGCAGTTCCTTGCGCCAAAGAGCAGCGCCACGCTGAACAGTTAGGATCTGAACAACCCAGAGCCCGAGGCTAGTCCCACGTGGTGGCCGTGTCTTTGACTTGTTGGCTGCCTTTCCCCCAAGAGTTAACACCTCTCTTGTTGAGTGTGTGGGAGCAGCAGTTCAGCCCATCTTAATTGAGGTGTATAAAATGATGAGGGGGCCTGGATAGAGGGGATAGGAAGGACCTATTTCCCTGAGCAGAGGGGTCAGTAACCAGGGGGCAGAGATTTAAACTCATTGGGAGAAGGATTAGAGGGGAGTTGAGGAGAACTTTTTACACCCAGAGGGTGGTGGGGGTCTGGAACTCACTGCCTGAAAGGGCGGTCGAGGCAGAAACCCTCATCGCATTTAAAAAGTGCACTCGAAGCGCCGTAACCTACAGGGCTACGGACCGAGAGCTGGAAAGTGGGATTAGGCTGGAGAGCTCTTTGTCAGCCGGCACGGACACAATGGGCCGAGTGGCCTCCTTCTGTGTCGTAGACTTCTATGATTCTATCTGTTCCACAGGGAGGGGGCGGGGATTGTGGAGAATGGGGTGGGTGGGGTCCTTCCCATAGGGAGGGAGGAAAACAAAGGGATTGGTCAGTCCAGGTTGCGCCCGTGGCACGTTGTCAGAAGGACCACTGTCGACCTCGGCATTGTGGCTGGGGTAGCAGCCCCTGGACTGGTGAGGGGGGGGGTTTCAGAAGCGGGGGGAGCTGGTGACGACAAGTTCCGTCCCCAGTTGGCGAAGGGTAGTCGGGGGGGATCTCTTGTAAATGGCCTCAGGCGTCGGGCACGCGGTTCCACACACACACACACACGCACTCTCCGGCAGAGGACACTGGCCACCGAACAGGACAAGGGAGCCCTGGCTGGCTTCACTCTCCCTGAACGCCGCCCCCCCCCCCCGGCCAATTTAATTGAGAGCGCAGACGGGGGGATGGGGAGGGCCAGAACCTGGGATCTTCCTGCACTGTGTGGCTCAGTTCCACACCGGGGTGGTGCAATAAACCCAGCCCCCCGAAGCAGTCAGGCGAGATGTGAAGTCGCTCCCAGCGACAGAGGACCTTAACTTTCAAGACGGGAAGATCCCAGAACAACAAACATCGGCTCGACAGCGGTAAATCCCGGCTCGTGGAGAAAAAATACCCAATACAGTACGAGGAGTATTCTAGAACTCATCACATTTACAAGGGATTTGAAAGGATTGCTTGTGGAGTTTTGTAAAACATGAGAATATCTGAGAACATTCAATGTCCAGAAACAACACATTAACGTAGAAAAGCACTTAATGCGCTCGTCGCCATCGATACTCCGATCCATTTTAATCTGTAAACGTATTATTTAACTTTACTTTTTTTTTAAACCACTTGGATTTAAAGCTACCTCATTGGCCCGAAATGTGGGACTGATCGCCACACCGAACATCAAGCCCCAGAACCAGCTCACCTCGTAGAAAGTCGCAACGGAAGGGCCGACTGACGGAAGGTCCCGTTCCCAAAGCCCCATCTGGAATTTGACTGGCCCATCGCCAGTGTCTCAGAGTCAGAACGTCCCATCCACACTGTCCCAGAGTCACAACGTCCCATCGCCAGTGTCCCAGAGTCAGAACGTCCCATCGCCAGTGTCCCAGAGTCAGAACGTCCCATCCACACTGTCCCAGTCACAACGTCCCATCCACACTGTCCCAGAGTCAGAACGTCCCATCGCCAGTGTCCCAGAGTCAGAATGTCCCATCCACACTGTCCCAGAGTCAGAACGTCCCATCACCAGTGTCCCAGAGTCAGAACGTCCCATCGCCAGTGTCCCAGAGTCAGAACGTCCCATCCACACTGTCCCAGTCACAACGTCCCATCCACACTGTCCCAGAGTCAGAACGTCCCATCGCCAGTGTCCCAGAGTCAGAATGTCCCATCCACACTGTCCCAGAGTCAGAACGTCCCATCACCAGTGTCCCAGAGTCAGAACGTCCCATCCACACTGTCCCAGAGTCAGAACGTCCCATCCACACTGTCCCAGAGTCACAACGTCCCATCGCCAGTGTCCCAGAGTCAGAACGTCCCATCCACACTGTCCCAGAGTCAGAACGTCCCATCGCCAGTGTCCCAGAGTCTCAACATCCCATCCACACTGTCCCAGAGTCAGAACGTCCCATCGCCAGTGTCTCAGAGTCAGGACGTCCCATCCACACTGTCCCAGAGTCAGAACGTCCCATCGCCAGTGTCCCAGAGTCAGGACATCCCATCCACACTGTCCCAGACCAGAACGTCCCATCGCCAGTGTCCCAGAGTCAGAACGTCCCATCCACACTGTCCCAGAGTCAGAACGTCCCATCATCACTGTCCCAGAGTCAGAACGTCCCATCGCCACTGTCCCAGAGTCAGGACGTCCCATCGCCAGTGTCCCAGAGTCAGGACGTCCCATCCACACTGTCCCAGAGTCAGAACGTCCCATCCACACTGTCCCAGAGTCAGAACGTCCCATCGCCAGTGTCCCAGAGTCATAACGTCCCATCCACACTGTCCCAGAGTCAGAACGTCCCATCCACACTGTCCCAGAGTCAGAACGTCCCATCGCCAGTGTCCCAGAGTCAGAACGTCCCATCGCCAGTGTCCCAGAGTCAGAACGTCCCATCGCCAGTGTCCCAGAGTCACAACGTCCCATCCACACTGTCCCAGAGTCAGAACGTGCTATCGCCAGTGTCCCAGAGTCAGAGCGTCCCATCCACACTGTCCCAGAGTCACAACGTCCCATCGCCAGTGTCCCAGAGTCACAACGTCCCATCCACACTGTCCCAGAGTCAGAACGTCCCATCCACACTGTCCCAGAGTCAGAACGTCCCATCGCCAGTGTCCCAGAGTAAGAACGTCCCATCGCCACTGTCCCAGAGTAAGAACGTCCCATCCACACTGTCCCAGAGTCAGAACGTCCCATCCACACAGTCCCAGAGTCAGAACGTCCCATCGCCAGTGTCCCAGAGTCAGAACGTCCCATCGCCAGTGTCCCAGAGTCAGAACGTCTCATCCACACTGTCCGAGTCAGAACGTCCCATCCACACTGTCCCAGAGTCAGAACGTCCCATCCACACTGTCCCAGAGTCAGAACGTCCCATCGCCAGTGTCCCAGAGCCAGAACGTCCCATCCACACTGTCCCAGAGTCAGAACGTCCCATCCACACTGTCCCAGAGTCAGAACGTTCCATCGCCAGTGTCCCAGAGTCATAACGTCCCATCCACACTGTCCCAGAGTCAAACGTCCCATCGCCAGTGTCCCAGACCAGAACGTCCCATCCACACTGTCCCAGAGTCAGAACGTCCCATCCACACTGTCCCAGAGTCAGAACGTCCCATTGCCAGTGTCCCAGAGCCAGAACGTCCCATCCACACTGTCCCAGAGTCAGAACGTCCCATCCACACTGTCCCAGAGTCAGAACGTCCCATCGCCAGTGTCCCAGAGTCATAACGTCCCATCCACACTGTCCCAGAGTCAGAACGTCCCATCGCCAGTGTCCCAGACCAGAACGTCCCATCCACACTGTCCCAGAGTCAGAACGTCCCATCGCCAGTGTCCCAGAGCCAGAACGTCTCATCCAAACTGTCCCAGAATCAGAACGTCCCATCGCCAGTGTCCCAGAGTCAGAGGATCTCAGAGTCAGTGTCCCAGAGTCAGAAGGTCTCATCCACACTGTCCCAGAGTCAGAAGGTCCCATCCACACTGTCCCAGAGTCAGAACGTCCCATCCACACTGTCCCAGACCCAGAACGTCCCATCACCAGTGTCCCAGAGACAGAGGATCTCAGAGTCAGTGTCCCAGAGTCAGAAGGTCCCATCCACACTGTCCCAGAGTCAGAACGTCCCATCCACACTGTCCCAGACCAGAACATCCCATCGCCAGTGTCTCAGACCAGAATGTCCCATCGCCAGTGTCCCAGAGACAGAGGATCCCAGAGTCAGAACGTCCCATCCCCACTGTCCCAGTACATCCTTTCCCCACTGTCCCAGTGCGTCCCATCTCACTGTCCCAGAGTCATTGCGTCCCATCCCTACTGTCCCAGTACATCCTTTCCCCACTGTCCCAGTGTGTCCCATCCCCACTGTCCCAGAGACAGAGGATCTCACAGAGTTAGTGTTCCAGTACGTCCCATCTCATTGCGTCCCGCCCGAGTTGGTGAGGCACCGTCCCACGTCCGGCCAATGTTGCAGCTTCGCCTCGCTCCCCTCTACTCCCCCATCCCGCCCTCTTTAACACACCTACCCACCCCCCTCCCCTCCCCTCCCCACTGCTGTCCCACTCTCAGATTCCTATCATCCATGCTAAAAATGCTGGGTTTGTTTGTCTTAAAAAAAAAGGAAACGTCGCGGCCACGATACCGCGCGAAGCCCTAACGGTCGCGTTTCAACAAAGTCCTCTTCGGCGATAAGACGGCAAAAGCACCCGGGGGATTTGTTCTTTGGTGGTGCTCAGCTGGTGTGGCCCTAAACTCTCCCTCGCTCGCGACTGCCGGGTTGGCGCCACGGAGAAGCGGAGAGCGAGGGGAGGGGCTGGTGGCGGTCCCTCGGGAGGCGCTGCCCGACCCCGGGGCGCTCAATGACACCGGTCCTCTCCCCCGCTAGACGGTGGTGACGGACAGAAGCGGGTTGTACACTCGCTTGCCATCTGCAGTCCGCGTGCCGTGGGCCAGCATCTCCTGGATGGTCATCCAGTTGTCCAGGATCTTCTTGTTGCGTTTCTTCATGCTCTTCTTGTGGCTGAGCGCGATGATGCTGAGCTCGCTCCGGCCCTCGGCGCTCTGCTGCTCCTTCAGGCAGTCCAGGCGGCTCTGGATCATGAACTCCCGGCGCTTGCGCTGCTCCCGCGCCCGCACCAGGTGCTGCTTGCGCTCCTCCTTGCTCCAGTAGCGGCCCATCTTCATCTCGCTCACTGCGTCGTCGTCGGTGGTCATGCCGCTGCGCTCCTCGCGGATCTTCATGGCCCGGGCTTTCAGCAGCTTGTCGCGGACCGGGCGCTTGGCCACGTAGCGCGTGCCGTCGCTGCGCACCTTGACCTTCCACTCCATGCGGGGCTCGGCCGGCACCCCCGCCCGGCCGCCCGCCAGGCCCTGGCTGCACTCCGGCCCGGCCGGGGGCGGCGCCACCAGCTGGACGCAGCTGCGGTAGCGCTCGGGCAGGCGCCCCTGCCGGCCGGGGGAGCGGTGGCACCGGGAGAGGTACGGGCTGCCCTCGCCGCCGCCGCCGCTGCCCTTCTGCCCGCGCCTGGCCCGATCCTCGGGCTGCCGGCGGCCCTCGCCCTCCCGGGGCAGGCTCCTGAACTTGGCCGGGCTGGAGTGGCCGGGCGGCGGGGCGCGGCTCAGGTTGAGGTTGAGGGGGCAACGGGAGGGGCTGTCGGGCGCCGGCCCCGCCAACAGCGGCGTGCTGCGGCAGCTCTCGCCGGTGTTGTAGGCGCTGGTGCTGTCCCGGTCGGAGCGCTCGGGCAGCTCGGTGATATCGCACAGCCCGTGGCGCGGGAGGTCGGCGCCCCCCGCGCAGCTGCCGCCGCCGTCAAAGGGGCCGCCCTCGCCCGCCAGCCAGGCCTTCATGCAGCGCTCGCGCAGCTGCTGCATCTTCTGCGCCCGCAGCACGTTGCGGCACTTGAACTCCAGATGACCCAGCTCCTCCTGCAGCATGGCGGCCAGCCGGCCCACCCCTTCGTTGCGGTTGAGGTCCAGCGCCCGCCCCTGCCAGAGGTCGCCCCCGTTGCCGTTCTCCAGGTGGCACTTGATCTCCAGCAGCTCGCGGTAGCGCTCGCACTCCTCCTCGGTCAGCCCCGGCAGCTCGGCCACCGGGCCGTCAGGCCCCGCCAGCGAGTCGGTGCTGAGGTGGAAGTCGCGGGCCCGGACGGCCGGCGCCTCGCCCTTGCCGTGCCGGAATCGCCGCAGGCTCCCCGGGGTGGTGTTGGTGGTGTTGGTGGTGGTGGTGCTGGTCTGGTCGTCGCCCAGGATGTCGTGCTCCGAGCTCTCATCGTTGCGCGTGCTCTCGTCCGTGCGCCCGACTCCGCTGTCCAGGTCCTGGCTGTTGCTCAGCACGTTCCCCGTCTCGACCGAACCCTTCCCTTCCTCCGTTTCTTTCTGTGAAGCAGAAGAATAATCACAAGATGTACGTTTTGAGCCCAACCTGGGGCTCTTTTCTCCAGAAGAATTTCTAGAGAGATAGAATTGAAAAGCAGAAAAGTTGTGTTAAACTTGTATCGAACCTTGGTTAGACTGCACTTGGAGCACCGTGCACAGTTCTGGTCTCCATATACCTTGGTTAGACCGCACTTGGAGCACCGTGCACAGTTCCGGTCTCCATATACCTTGGTTAGACCACACTTGGAGCACTGTGCATAGTTCTGGTCTCCATATACCTTGGTTAGACCACACTTGGAGCATTGTGCACAGTTCTGGTCTCCATATACCTTGGTTAGACCACACTTGGAGCACCGTGCACAGTTCTGGTCTCCATATACCTTGGTTAGACCGCACTTGGAGCATTGTGCACAGTTCTAGTCTCTCTATACCGTGGTTAGACCACACTTGGAGCACTGTGCACAGTTCTGGTCTCCATATACCTTGGTTAGACCACACTTGGAGCACCGTGCACAGTTCTAGTCTCCATATTATAAAAAGGACATAGAGACACTGGAGAAGATGCAAAAAAGCTTCACAAGGATGATACCAGAACTGAGAGGTTATACCTATCAGGAAAGATTGAACAGGCTGGGGCTCTTTTCTCGAGAAAAGAGAAGGCTGAGGGGCAACCTGATAGAGGTCTTTACATTTACGAAGGGGTTTCGATGGGGTGGACGTAGAGAAGATGTTTCCACTTGTGGGGGAGACCAGAACTAGGGGCCATCAATATAAGAGAGTCACTAATAAATCCAATCGGGGATTCAGGAGAAACTTCTTTCCCCAGAGTGTGGTGAGAATGTGGAACTCGCTCCCACAGGGAGTGGTTGAGACGAATAGCGTCGATGCATTTAAGGGGAAGCTGGATAAACACACGAGGGAGAAAGGAATCGAAGGATACGGTGATGACGTGAGATGAAGAGGGGCGGGAGGAGGCTCGTGTGGAGCAGAGGGGCCGAATGGCCTGTTTCTGTGCAGAAGGCACAGGGGGTTGGAGGTGGGGGTGTAAAGGGCACCACAGGAACTGGCTGCCCTACAGTTCCAAAACCAAGTGGCCATTGTCCGTGCATGCACCGAGACAGGAAGTGTTGACAGGACATTCTACATAGCAACAGGAGGAGGCCATGCAGTTACATAAAGACTCCCATTTCTCCAGCGCCTTTCACCACCTCAGGAAGCCCCAAAGCACTTCACAGCCATTGAAGCACTTTTTTAAGTGTGGTCACTGTTGTAATGTAGGAAACGCGGCAGCCAATTTGCGCACAGCAAGCTCCCACAAACAGCATTGTCATAAATGACCAGATCATCTGTTTTAATGATGTTGGGTGAGGGATAAATATTGGTCCCAGGACACCGGGGAGAACTCCCACCCCCTGCTCTTCTTCCAATACTGGCCGTGGGATCTTTTACGTCCACCTGTGAGGGCAGACGGGGCTGCGGTTTAATGTTTCAACCATAAGACAGTACCTTCAGCAGTGCAGCACTCCCTCAGTACTGCCCTTCCAACAGTGCGGCGCTCCCTCAGTACCGCCCCTCCGACAGTGCAGCGCTCCCTCAGTACCGCCCCTCCGACAGTGCGGCACTCCCTCAGTACTGCCCCTCCGACAGTGCGGCGCTCCCTCAGTACCGCCCCTCCGACAGTGCGGCGCTCCCTCAGTACCGCCCCTCCGACAGTGCGGCGCTCCCTCAGTACCGCCCCTCCGACAGTGCGGCGCTCCCTCAGTACCGCCCCTCCGACAGTGCGGCGCTCCCTCAGTACCGCCCCTCCGACAGTGCGGCGCTCCCTCAGTACCGCCCCTCCGACAGTGCGGCGCTCCCTCAGTACCGCCCCTCCGACAGTGCGGCGCTCCCTCAGTACCGCCCCTCCGACAGTGCGACGCTCCCTCAGTACCGCCCCTCCGACAGTGCGGCGCTCCCTCAGTACCGCCCCTCCGACAGTGCGACGCTCCCTCAGTACCGCCCCTCCGACAGTGCGGCACTCCCTCAGTACCGCCCCTCCGACAGTGCGGAGCTCCCTCAGCACCGCCCCTCCGACAGTGCGGCACTCCCTCAGTACTGCCTGGGTATGTCGGCCTGGATTATGGGCCTCGAGTCTCTGGAGTGGGGACTTGAACCCACAACCTTCTGACTCAGAGGGGAGAGTGCGAACATTTTTCAGACATGGGGTGTCTCTCAGATTCAGGGGGCTGTTGCTCACCTGCTGTGCTTGGTTAGCTTTGCCAGGCCCTGCCGGCGACTCCTCTCCCTCCTCTCGAGTGGGAATGTCCATTGCCTCGTTCCTCTCCTCCATCCAACCTTCATCCAACTGTGGGAGTAGAACACCAGGCGTTAGCCAAGAAGACTTGGCGCATACTTATCAGCAGCAATCCCGCCCTGTAGCTGGAAACTCGTGCTGAAACTCTGTGGGAGCCTCTCCCGGCCGCTCCCCCCTGTAGTCCCGGGGAAACACCATTTCCCCTACTTCTCCCGGGCTTGAATTTCGACAGCGCTTCACAGGAGCGTTATCAAAATTTGATTCCGAGCCACATGAGGAGATATTAGGACAGATGATCAAAAGCTATTAAGGAGCGTCTTAAAGGAGGAGAGGAAAGGCGGAGAGGTTAACATAGAACATAGAACAGTACAGCACAGTACAGGCCCTTCGGCCCTCGATGTTGTGCCGAGCATTGTCCGAGACCAAGATCAAGCTATCACACTCCCCATCACTCTGGTGTGCTCCATGTGCTTATCCAATAACCGCTTGAAAGTTCCTAAAGTGTCCGACTCCACTATCACAGCAGGCAGTCCATTCCACACCCCAACCACTCTCTGAGTAAAGAATCTACCTCGGACATCCCTTCTATATCTCCCCCCATGCACCTTATAGTTATGCCCCCTTGTAACAGCTGCCTCTACCCGAGGAAATAGTCTCTGAACATCCACTCTATCTATCCCCCTCATCATCTTATAAACCTCTATTAAGTCGCCTCTCATCCTCCTCCGCTCTAAAGAGAAAAGCCCCAACTCCCTCAATCTTTCCTCATAAGACCTCCCCCCCAAACCAGGCAGCATCCTGGTAAATCTCCTTTGCACTCTTTCCAATGCTTCCACGTCCTTCCTATAGTGAGGTGACCAGAACTGCACACAATATTCCAAATGTGGTCTCACCAAGGTCCTGTACAGTTGCAGCATAACCTCACGGTTCTTAAACTCAAACCCTCTGTTAATAAACGCCAACACACCATAGGCCTTCTTTACTGCTCTATCCACTTGAGTGGCAACCTTCAGAGATCTGTGGATATGAACCCCCAGATCCCTCTGCTCCTCCACGTTCCTCAGAACCCTGCCGTTGACCCTGTAATCCTTATTCAAATTTGCCCTACCAAAATGAATCACCTCGCACTTATCAGGGTTAAATTCCATCTGCCATTTTTCGGCCCAGCTCTGCATCCTATCAATGTCTCTTTGCAGCCTACAACTGCCCTCCACCTCATCCACTGCTCCACCAATCTTGGTGTCATCAGCAAATTTACTGATCCACCCTTCAGTCCCCTCCTCCAAGTCATTGATAAAAATCACAAACAGCAAAGGACCCAGCACCGACCCCTGTGGCACACCGCTGGTAACTGGTCTCCAGTCCGAAAATGTTCCATCCACCACCACCCTCTGCCTTCTATGAGATAGCCAGTTACTTATCCAATCGGCCAAATTTCCCTCTATCCCACAACTCCTTACTTTCTTCATGAGACGACCATGGGGAACCTTATCAAACGCCTTACTAAAATCCATGTATACGACATCAACTGCTCTACCTTCATCTACACACTTAGTTACCTCCTCAAAGAATTCAATCAAATTTGTTAGGCAAGACTTACCCTTCACGAATCCGTGTTGACTATCCCTGATTAAGTTGCCCCTTTCCAAATGGTCATAAATCCTATCCCTCAGGACCTTTTCCATTATCTTACCAACCACCGAAGTAAGACTAACTGGCCTATAATTACCAGGGTCATTCCTATTTCCTTTCTTGAAGAGAGGAACAACATTCGCCACTCTCCAGTCCTCTGGCACCATCCCCGTGGACAGTGAGGACCCAAAGATCAAAGCCAGAGGCTCTGCAATCTCCTCCCTTGCCTCCCAAAGAATCCTAGGATATATCCCATCTGGCCCAGGGGACTTATCGACCCTCAGGTTCTTCAAAATTGCTAAAACATCTTCCCTCAGAACATCTACCACCTCCAGCCTATCCACCTTTATCACACTCTCATCCTCAAGAACATGGCCCCTCTCCTCGGTGAACACTGACGAAAAGTATTCATTCATCACCTCTCCTATCTCTTCTGACTCCATGCACAAGTTCCCACTACTGTCCTTGACCGGCCCTACCCTCACCCTGGTCATTCTTTTATTTCTCACATAAGAGTAAAAAGCCTTGGGGTTTTTCTTGATCCGACCCGCCAAGGACTTCTCATGCCCCCTCCTAGCTCTCCTAAGCTCTTTTTTTAGCTCATTCCTTGCTACCTTGTACCCCTCAATCGACCCAACTGAACCTTGTTTTCTCATCCTTACATACGCTTCCTTTTTCCTCTTGACTAGACATTCAACCTCTTTTGTGAACCATGGTTCTCTCACTCGGCCATTTCCTCCCTGCCTGACAGGGACATACCTATCAAGGACACGCAGTAATTGCTCCATGAAAAAGCTCCACTTTTCGTTTGTGCCTTTCCCTGATAGTTTCTGTTCCCATCTTATACTCCCTAATTCTTGCCTAATCGCATCAAAATTACCCCTCCCCCAATTATAAACCCTGCCCTGCCGTATGGCCCTATCCCTCTCCATTGCAATAGTGAAAGTTACCGAATTGTGGTCACTATCTCCAAAGTGCTCTCCCACATACAAATCAAACACTTGGCCCGGTTCATTACCCAGTACCAAATCCAACGTGGCCCCACCTCTTGTCGGCCTATCCACATATTGTGTCAGGAAACCCTCCTGCGCACACTGTGCAAAAACTATCCCATCCGAACTGTTTGACCTATAAAGGTTCCAATCAATATTTGGAAAGTTGAAGTCACCCATGACAACTACTCTGTGACCTCCACACCTATTCATAATCTGCTTTGCAATTTCTTCCTCCACATCTTTATTACTATTTGGGGGCCTGTAGAAAACTCCTAACAACGTGACCGCTCCTTTCCTGTTTCTAACTTCAGCCCATATTACCTCAGACGGCAGATCCCCCTCGAACTGCCTTTCTGCCGCTGTTAAACTATCCTTGATTAACAATGCTACTCCTCCACCTTTCTTACCAACTTCCCTACTCTTACTGAAACATCTATACCCCGGAACTTCCAACAGCCATTCCTGTCCCTGTTCTAACCATGTCTCCGTAATGGCCACCACATCGTAGTCCCAAGTACCAATCCACGCTCCAAGTTCTCCTACCTTATTCCGGATGCTCCTTGCATTGAAGTAGACACACTTCAAGCCATCTTCCTGTCTGCCGGTACATTCCTGCGACCTTGATACCCTCCTCAGTACCTCCCTACACTCACCACTGGCTCGTGGACTACAACCCTTTTTCCCATCCCCCTGACAAATTAGTTTAAACCCCCCCGAAGAGCCGTAGCAAATTTCCCTCCCAGGTTTCGGGAGGGAAATCCAGAGCTTGGGGGCCCTGGCGCGGTCGCCAATGGCGGTGCGATGGAAATCAGGGGATGCGCGAGGCCGGAATTGGAGGAGCACAGAGATCTCGGAGGATTGTGGGGACTGGAGGAGGTTACAGAGATCGGGGTGGGGGGGGGCGGCGGGGGCGAAGAGGCCACGGAGAGATTTGACTCCGGGGAGAACTCCCCCCAGCTCTTCTTCCAATAGTGGCCGTGGGATCCATGCCGTTCACCTGAGAGGCCAGACGGGGCCTCGGTTTAAGCTGGACCATGGGCTCCTGCGATGGGTAATCAAACCCAACAACCTGCGGGCTCCAAATGGCGCCATCATTTATTGCCCATCCCGAATTGCCCTCGAGAAGGTGGTGGTGAGCTGCCTTCTTGAACCGCTGCAGTCCTTGTGGTGAAGGTGCTCCCACAGCGCTGTTAGGGAGGGAGTTCCGGGATTTTCACCCAGCGACAATGAAGGAACGGCCGATATATTTCCAAGTCAGGATGGTGTGTGTGACTTGGAGGGGAACTTGGAGGTGGTGGTGTTCCCGTGCGCCTGCTGCCCTCGTCCTTCTAGGTGGAAGAGGTCGCGGGTTTGGGAGGTGCTGCCGAAGAAGCCTTGGTGAGTTGCTGCAGTGCATCTTGTAGATGGTGCACACTGCAGCCACGGTGCGCCGGTGGTGGAGGGAGTGAATGTTTAAGGTGGTGGATGGGGTGCCCATCAAGCGGGCTGCTTTGTCCAGGATGGTGTTGAGCTTCTTGAGTGTTGTTGGAGCTGCAACTCATCCAGGCAAGTGGAGAGTGTTCCATCACACCCCTGACTTGTGCCTTGTAGATGGTGGAAAGAATTTGCACACTAGTCTCCAGACAGTTAATCTTACCTCCATCTCTGGCCTGGCCAGCAGTAAGGAGACATTGGTGCTGTCCTCCCGGGTGAGAATCGCGACAGCCTCCTCCCGGTTCTGAACTTCGACCCCATTTATCTGTAACAGAGATGTGCACATGGTCAATGAAGGGGGCCAATCACAACCCTCGCCCGCAGCGGCACAGATCCACAGATTAGGAAAGGTTTCCAGCCCCTATCTCGGCGAAGTTACCTGACCTCAGTCCGGAGTTGGGAAGATGGTGATAACTACACTTGGGGTTAAGTCAGGGAGAATTGTACAACGTTCCTGCTCCTGATCTACAACTACACAGAGTAAAGCTCCCTCTACACTGTCCCATCAAACACTCCCAGGGCAGGTACAGCACGGGTTAGATACAGAGTAAAGCTCCTCTACACTGTCCCATCAAACACTCCCAGGGCAGGTACAGCACGGGTTAGATACAGAGTAAAGCTCCTCTACACTGTCCCATCAAACACTCCCAGGGCAGGTACAGCACGGGTTAGATACAGAGTAAAGCTCCCTCTACACTGTCCCCATCAAACACTCCCAGGGCAGGTACAGCACGGGTTAGATACAGAGTAGAGCTGAATGTCCCTAATCCTGCTACACTGTGCGCTCTCTGTGTGACATGCAGTTTTGTGTGATGTCGCGATTAGGAGCCTGATTGAGACTCACTAAGAACCCGTACAGCAAGTGGAGAGGCGATTTGACCCCAATGCGTGATAGACCTCCTCCTGAAGTGATACGAGGACTCAACATCCTACCTGAATGATACGATCTCCCGTTCGGATCCGGCCATCCTTCGCTGCAATACCGTTTGGGTTAATCTGCAAGTGAACAGATAACCGCGGTTAAACTAGTTGACCGTGATGGGGTGGAGGGGTAATCTACCACACCGGCAACACCAGCTTGATTACCAGTTACGTGGAGAGACTGGAGAAGCTGGGATTGTTCTCCTTAGAGCAGAGAAGGTTAAGGGGAGATTGACCAGAACGGTACCAGGGATGAGGGACTTCAGTGATGTGGAGAGACTGGAGAAGCTGGGGTTGTTCTCCTTAGAGCAGAGAAGGTTAAGGGGAGATTGACCAGAATGGTACCAGGGACGAGGGACTTCAGTGATGTGGAGAGACTGGAGAAGCTGGGGTTGTTCTCCTTAGAGCAGAGAAGGTTAAGGGGAGATTTACTTGAGGTGTTCAAAGTCATGAAGGGTTTTCATAGTTATAACCTCTCAGTTCTGGTTTCATCCTTATCAATCATTTTTGCACCTTCTTCAGTGCCTCGATATCCTTTTTATAATCACAGAATCTCACAGCACAGAAGGAGGCCATTCGGCCCATCGTGCCTGTGCCGGCTCTTTGAACGAGCTCTCCAATTAGTCCCACACTCCCCCCTGCTCTTTCCCAACAGCTCTGCACATTTTTCCCCTTCAAGTATTTATCCAATTCCCTTTTGAAAGTTACTATTGAATCTGCTCCCACCGCCCTTTCAGGCAGCGCATTCCAGATCACAACAACTCGCTGCATAAATAAAATTCTCATCTCTCTTGCCAATTATCTTATATCTGTGTCCTCTGGTTACCGACCCTCCTGCCACTGGAAACAGTTTCTCCTTATTTACTCTAATACGGAGACCAGAACTGTGCACGGTGCTCCAAGTGCGGTCTAACCAAGGTATATGGAGACCAGAACTGTGCACGGTGCTCCAAGTGCGGTCTAACCAAGGTATATGGAGACCAGAACTGTGCACGGTGCTCCAAGTGTGGTCTAACCGACCAGAACTGTACACAGTGCTCCAAGTGTGGTCTAACCGACCAGAACTGTGCACAGTGCTCCAAGTGCGGTCTAACCAAGGTATATGGAGACCAGAACTGTGCACAGTGCTCCAAGTGTGGTCTAACCAAGGTATATGGAGACCAGAACTGTGCACGGTGCTCCAAGTGCGGTCTGACCATAGGTTCGATGCAAGTTTAACATGAGTTCTCTGCTTTTCCATTCTATCCCTCTAGAAACGAACCCTAGTGCTTGGTTTTGCTATTTTTAACCTGCATGGTTACTTTTAGTGATTTGTGTCCCCCTGGATCTTTTTACTCCGCTATCCCGTTTAGAATTTGACTAGTGTGAGCTAATGAAAGAGTTAAACTGGAGCAGGTCGCCGCCCCCTCAACCCTTACCCCACCCCCCTCCCCACCCAACCCCTGGCGTCGCTGTTAGTCACAAACCGCCGAGCGAAAAAGGAGGCTAGTATTTCCAATTGCTTGTTGCCATGGACACAGTCACGGCCTGCGAGAGAGCTGATGGGATTCTCACACACGGCTGATTCCCCAGAGGACAAAGGGGGCGAGAGGCAAGGCAGGCTGAGTGCTGAGAGTCCGCTTTGCCCTCTACTGCTCTCGCTGTTCCTTGCGCAGTCTGCCACACGACAAGCAAGCAAGGTCGGCCTCACCGCCAGGCTGCGATCGTGATCAAATCTAAGACGTGATGTAATGTCTCATCATAGGACAGCCCTCTCACCCTAGGAATCAATCTAGTGAACCTTCGTTGCACTGCCTCCAAGGCAAGTACATCCTTCCTTAGATAAATGTGAGAAGTCGCACAACGCCAGGTTATAGTCCAACAGTTTTATTTGAAATCACAAGCTTTCGGAGCACTGCTCCTTCGTCAGGTGAAGTGAAGTGACTATTAATCCAGAGATCGCAAGTTCAAATCCTACCAACGAGTTCACTCATGTCCTTTGAGGGAAGGAAACCTGCCATCCTTAACCGGTCTGGCCCTATACGTGACTCCAGTCCCATGCCAACGTGGCTGACTCTTAACCGCCTCGCAAGCCACTCGGTCGCATCAAAGCGCTACAAAGAATGGCGGCTCAAGAAGGCGGCTCACCACCACCGCCGCCACCAGCTCAGGGCAATTGCGGGTGGGCAATAAATACCGGTCTTGCCAACGATGCCCCACATCCCGAGAATGAATGAAAGGAAGTGATTCCCCCCGCGGCCCCCCGACCTCCCCATGCTGTCGTGCACAGTTAGTTGGAGGTGCATTGACTTCTAGGTCAGTGAGCAGGCAGTGGAGGGAGGGGGGAAATCAGCCAGGGTTCCCGCTCCATGGAAACCAAGGCTATTTGAGGGAGCCATGATGCGGAGATGCCGGTGTGTTGGACTGGGCTGGACAAATGTGAGAAGTCGCACAACACCAGGTTATAGTCCAACAGCTTTATTTGAAATCACAAGCTTTCGGAGCGCTGCTCCTTCGTCAGGTGAAGTGAAGAGATGCATATAGGCACAGCATATATAGTCAGAGAACACTGCCAGGTGACTACAGTTAATCTTTCTAACTGCCCTTTATCACACCTCGGCAGAGAGATAATCATCTGCCACATTTGACCCCTTGTGACCCCACCTCATTGTCTTTGATGTAATGTTTTCCTGACTGACCTGTTTGGACACCATCCACACCTTTGATTGCCGTGATTTGTCTCTCTGCCGAGGTGTGATAAAGGGTGTTGGAAAGATTAACTGTAGTCACCTGGCCGTGTTCTCTGACTATATATGCTGTGCCTATATGCATCTCTTCACTTCACCTGACGAAGGAGCAGCGCTCCGAAAGCTTGTGATTTCAAATAAAGCTGTTGGACTATAACCTGGTGTTGTGCGACTTCTCAAATCTAAGACGAAGCAGGGAGCCCTGCCCCCCCCGCCCTGCCCCCCGCCCTGCCCCCCCCCGCCCTGCCCCCCTCGCCCTGCCCCCCCGCCCTGCACCCCCCGCCCTGCCCCCCCCGCCCTGCCCCCCCCGCCCTGCCCCCCCCGCCCTGCCCCCCCGCCCTGCCCCCCCCGCCCTGCCCCCCCGCCCTGCACCCCTCGCCCTGCCCCCCCCGCCCTGCCCCCCCTCGCTTCCCTCTCCGCCTCCAGCACTCGCGACCAGGCAACTTTCCAACAGCGTTCCTGCTCTCCCCACTTGGCTGCTCCTGGGAGGATAACTGAGCCTCACACACTGAGCAGGAAAGACCCAGGCTCCATTCCCGGCCTGTGCTTTTTAAAAAAAAAAATTTAATTCGTTTTTTTATTGGGTGTGGGCATCGCTGGCAAGGCCAGCATTTATTGCCCATCCCTAATCGCCCTCGAGAAGGTGGTGATGAGCCGCCTTCTTGAACCGCTGCAGTCCGTGTGGTGAAGGTGCTCCCACAGTGCTGTCAGGGAGGGAGTTCCAGGATTTTGACCCAGTGACGATGAAGGAACGGCTGATATATTTCCAAGTCAGGATGGTGTGTGTGACTTGGAGGGGAACTTGGAGGTGGTGGTGTTCCCAGGCGCCTGCTGCCCTTGTCCTTCGAGGTGGAAGTGGTCGCGGGTTTGGGAGGTGCTGCCGAAGAAGCCTTGGCGAGTTGCTGCAGGGCATCTTGTAGATGGTGCACACTGCAGCCACGGTGCGCCGGTGGTGGAGGGAGTGAGTGTTTAAGGTGGTGGATGGGGTGCCGATCAAGCGGGCTGCTTTGTCCTGGATGGTGTCGAGCTTCTTGAGTGTTGTTGGAGCTGCAACTCATCCAGGCAAGTGGAGAGTATTCCATCACACTCCTGACTTGTGCCTTGTAGATGGTGGAAAGGCTTTGGGGAGTCAGGAGGTGAGACACTCGCCGCAGAATACCCAGCCTCTGACCTGCTCTTGTAGCCACATGAGTTTACCTGGTCTCACCCGGTGTGTGGGACTGAGCCCTCCCCCCCCCACACACCGAGCAGGAAAGGCCCAGGCTCCATTTCTGCCGATCTCAGAACAGGGTCTGGGGTGGGTAGGGGCTTGGTGTTGTGCTCAAACTCGCCTCTGCACCCCTGGATTAAAGAGGGCGGGAGGAGGGGGAATAGCAGATAGGTTTCCTGATCCGGATTACTATTCATGCTGAAAAATATGTCAGTGAATGCATAGCAACGGGCAGGATGCTGCCTCCACAGCTGTCTAGCCGTGCTGACACTCACTGGTCCGGTTGACACATGGAGAGCGAGCACTGGGGCCAGAACCAAGAACGTCCGCACCTTCAGGGGCACAGGAACGGCAGGAAAGTTGGAGAAAAATTGACATAAATCAACATTAGGAACAGGAGGAGGCCGTTCAGCCCCTCGAGCCTGTTACATTAGGAACAGGAGGAGGCCATTCAGCCCCCTCGAGCCTGTTACATTAGGAACAGGAGGAGGCCGTTCAGCTCCCTCGAGCCTGTTACATTATGAACAGGAGGAGGCCATTCAGCTCCCTCGAGCCTGTTACATTGGGAACAGGAGGAGGCCGTTCAGCCCCCTCGAGCCTGTTACATTGGGAACAGGAGGAGGCCGTTCAGCCCCCTCGAGCCTGTTACATTAGGAACAGGAGGAGGCCGTTCAGCCCCCCTCGAGCCTGTTACATTAGGAGCAGGAGGAGGCCATTCAGCCCCTCAAGCCTGTTACATTAGGAACAGGAGGAGGCCGTTCAGCCCCCTCGAGCCTGTTACATTAGGAACAGGAGGAGGCCATTCAGCCCCTCGAGCCTGTTACATTAGGAACAGGAGGAAGCCATTCAGCCCCCTCGAGCCTGTTACATTAGGAACAGGAGGAGGCCGTTCAGCCCCTCGAGCCTGTTACATTAGGAACAGGAGGAGGCCGTTCAGCCCCTCGAGCCTGTTACATTAGGAACAGGAGGAGGCCATTCAGCCCCCTCGAGCCTGTTCCGCCATTTAATAAGATCACGGCTGATCTGTATCTTAACTCCATCTACCCGCCTTGGTTCCGTAACCCTTACTACCCTTGTCCAACAAAAATCGATCAAACACAGTCTTGAAATTTCCAATTGACCCCCAGCCTCGACCCTTTGTGTGAAGAAGTGCTTCCTGACATCACCCCTGAACGGCCTGGCTCTAATTTGAAGGTTCTGCCCCCTTGTTCTGGACTCCCCCCACCAGAGGAAATAGTTTCTCTCGATCGACCCTATCGAATCCTTTAATCATCTCAAACCCCTCGATCAGATCACCCCTTAATCTTCTACACTCGAGGGAACACAAGCCCAGTCTGTGCAACCTGTCCTCGGAATTTAACCCTTTTAGCCCCGGTATCAACAACAACACCACCTTGTATTTATATAGCGCCTTTAACGTTGTAATACGTCCCAAGGGACCTCGGCCCTTCCCCTGGTGTCCCTGCACCGTGGGGCCTCGGCCCTTCCCCTGGTGTCCCTGCACCGTGGGGCCTCGGCCCTTCCCCTGGTGTCCCTGCACCGTGGGGCCTCGGCCCTTCCCCTGGTGTCCCTGCACCGTGGGGCCTCGGCCCTTCCCCTGGTGTCCCTGCACCGTGGGGCCTCGGCCCTTCCCCTGGTGTCCCTGCACCGTGGGGCCTCGGCCCTTCCCCTGGTGTCCCTGCACCGTGGGGCCTCGGCCCTTCCCCTGGTGTCCCTGCACCGTGGGGCCTCGGCCCTTCCCCTGGAATAGCAGCAGGTCTCCTCTGCAGTCCAACCCCACTGATACAGCCGCCATTGTAACTCTGGCCTTGTCACCTTACCTCGCCCACGTAAATCCCGGTGTCGTTTTCATCATCAGTGCGGTAGCAGACCGTCAGTCCTAGCTTCTCCTGGTGGCTATCCTTGTACAGTTCCACTTCCTGAACAGGAAAAACAGCAAACACAACATCAGCAGAGATCCCTTGCCTAAAAGAAAGAACTCGCATTTCTCCAGCGGCTTCCACCACCTCAGGACCTCCCAAAGCGCTTCACAGCCAATGAAGTACTCTTGAAGTGTCCGAGTTCAGATCCCTCCCTGGCCTTGCCCACCCCTCCCTATCTTTGTAACCTCCTCCAGTCCCTACAACCTCCTCCTGCCCCTACAACCCTCCCTATCTCTGTAACCTCCTCCTGCCCCAACCCTCTCCATCTCTGTAACTTCCTCCAGTCCCTACAACCTCCTCCTGCCCCTACAACCCTCCCCATCTCTGTAACCTCCTCCTGCCCCTACAACCCTCCCCATCTCTGTAACCTCCTCCTGCCCCTACAACCCTCCCTATCTCTGTAACCTCCTCCTGCCCCTACAACCCTCCCTATCTCTGTAACTTCCTCCTGCCCCTACAACCCACCCTATCTATATAACCTCCTCCTGCCCCTACAACCCTCCCTATCTCTGTAACCTCCTCCTGCCCTACAACCGTCCCTATCTCTGTAACCTCCTCCTGCCCCTACAACCCTCCCCATCTCTGTAACTTCCTCCAGTCCCTACAACCTCCTCCTGCCCCTACAACCCTCCCCATCTCTGTAACCTCCTCCTGCCCCTACAACCCTCCCCATCTCTGTAACCTCCTCCTGCCCCTACAACCCTCCCCATCTCTGTAACTTCCTCCAGTCCCTACAACCTCCTCCTGCCCCTACAACCCTCCCCATCTCTGTAACCTCCTCCTGCCCCTACAACCCTCCCCATCTCTGTAACCTCCTCCTGCCCCTACAACCCTCCCCATCTCTGTAACCTCCTCCAGCCCCTACAACCCTCCCTATCTCTGTAATCCTCTGAACATCGGAACATAGGAACAGAAGGAGGCCATTCAGCCCGTCGAGCCTGTTCCGCCATTCAATGAGATCATGGCTGATCTGCGACCTAACTCCATCCCCCTGCCTTTGCCCCGTATCCCTTAATACCTTTGGTTAACAAAAATTGATCAATCTCAGATGTAAAATTAACAATTGATCTAGCACCAATTGCAGTTTGTGGAAGAGAGCTCCAAACTTCTACCACCCTTTGTGTGTAGAAGTGTTTCCTAACTTCACTCCCGAAAGGTCCGAGATCTCTGCGCTCCTCCAATTCTGGCCTCTTTGAGCATCCCCCGATTTCCATCGCTCCACCATTGGTGGCCGTGCCTTCAGCCGCCTGGGCCCCGAGCTCTGGAATCCCCTCCCTAAACCTCTCCGCCCCTCTCTCTCCTCCTTTAAGACGCTCCTCAAAACCGACCTCTTTGACCCAGCATTTGGTGGCCTGTCCCAGCATCTCCCTGCATGGCTCGGGGTCTGATTTACGCTCACCTCGTACTCCAGCTCCTCAGCTCGATCCACCTCGTGGTGTCCGCTGTCCAGGTAGTCATTGGGGTCGTAGAACTCGTTCCCGATTGGAGGGCTGTTTGAACGACATGGAATACGTCAGCAGTCAGTTAGCGAGAGATCCCCTAACACAGGTCAACGCTTTTCCTGTACCCTGATCCGGTGTACGAGAGAGGGATTTGGAAGAAGATGGGATTCTGAGGGAATTTTGTGGGATTAGGCATTGCAAAGAAAGGAAGAAAGACTCGCATTTCTCCAGCGCCTTTCACCACCTCAGGACGTCCCAAAGCGCTTCACAGCCAATGAAGGACTTTTTGAATTGTGGTCACTGTTGTAATGTAGGAAACGTGGCAACCAATTTGTGCACAGCAAGCTCCCACAAACAGCAATGTGATAACGACCAGATAATCTGTTTTAGTGATGTTGGTTGAGGGATAAATATTGGCCCCTTGGGTTTAACGTCTCATCCTGAAAGATGGCACCTCCGACAGTGCGGCGCTTCCTCAGTACCGCCCCTCCGACAGTGCGGCGCTCCCTCAGTACCGCCCCTCCGACAGTGCAGCGCTCCCTCAGTACCGCCCCTCCGACAGTGCGTCACTCCCTCAGTACCGCCCCTCCGACAGTGCGGTGCTCCCTCAGTACCGCCCCTCCAACAGTGCGGGGCTCCCTCGGTACCGCCCCTCCGACAGTGCGGGGCTCCCTCAGTACCGCCCCTCCGACAGTGCGGCACTCCCTCAGTACTGCCCCTCCGACAGTGCGGCGCTCCCTCAGTACTGCCCCTCCGACAGTGCGGGGCTCCCTCAGTAATGCCCCTCCGACAATGCGGCGCTCCCTCAGTACTGCCCCTCCGACAGTGCGGGGCTCCCTCAGTAATGCCCCTCCGACAATGCGGCGCTTTCAAAAGAGTTAAAGATTGTTGAGGAGTGAAGGATTGTGTTTGGACAGGAGAGGGCGCTGAACTGGAGGGAGATACAGCGATGAAGGAGATTGTGGGACTCCCTGTTTATTCAGGGTAAGGGTCACTGTACACAGTCCCTGTGTATTCAGGGTAAGGGTCACTGTACACGACCCCAGTTTATTCAGGGTAAGGGTCACTGTACACAGTCCCAGTTTATTCAGGGTAAGGGTCACTGTACACAGTCCCTGTGTATTCAGGGTAAGGGTCACTGTACACAGTCCCTGTGTATTCAGGGTAAGGGTCACTGTACAGGGTCCCTGTGTATTCAGGGTAAGGGTCACTGTACACAGTCCCTGTGTATTCAGGGTAAGGGTCACTGTACAGGGTCCCTGTGTATTCAGGGTAAGGGTCACTGTACAGGGTCCCTGTGTATTCAGGGTAAGGGTCACTGTACACGGTCCCTGTGTATTCAGGGTAAGGGTCACTGTACACGGTCCCTGTTTATTCAGGGTAAGGGTCACTGTACACGGTCCCTGTTTATTCAGGGTAAGGGTCACTGTACAGGCTCCCTGTGTATTCAGGGTAAGGGTCACTGTACAGGGTCCCTGTGTATTCAGGGTAAGGGTCACTGTACAGGCTCCCTGTGTATTCAGGGTAAGGGTCACTGTACAGGGTCCCTGTGTATTCAGGGTAAGGGTCACTGTACAGGGTCCCTGTGTATTCAGGGTAAGGGTCACTGTACAGGGTCCCTGTTTATTCAGGGTAAGGGTCACTGTACAGGGTCCCTGTTTATTCAGGGTAAGGGTCACTGTACACAGTCCCTGTGTATTCAGGGTAAGGGTCACTGTACAGGGTCCCTGTGTATTCAGTGTAAGGGTCACTGTACACGGTCCCTGTTTATTCAGGGTAAGGGTCATTGTACACGGTCCCTGTTTATTCAGGGTAAGGGTCACTGTACACAGTCCCTGTGTATTCAGGGTAAGGGTCACTGTACACAGTTCCTGTGTATTCAGGGTAAGGGTCACTGTACAGGGTCCCTGTGTATTCAGGGTAAGGGTCACTGTACAGGGTCCCTGTGTATTCAGGGTAAGGGTCACCGTACACGGTCCCTGTGTATTCAGGGTAAGGGTCACCGTACACAGTCCCTGTTTATTCAGGGTAAGGGTCACTGTACACGGTCCCTGTTTATTCAGGGTAAGGGTCACTGTACACAGTCCCTGTGTATTCAGGGTAAGGGTCACTGTACACAGTTCCTGTGTATTCAGGGTAAGGGTCACTGTACAGGGTCCCTGTGTATTCAGGGTAAGGGTCACTGTACAGGGTCCCTGTGTATTCAGGGTAAGGGTCACCGTACACGGTCCCTGTGTATTCAGGGTAAGGGTCACCGTACACAGTCCCTGTTTATTCAGGGTAAGGGTCACTGTACACGGTCCCTGTTTATTCAGGGTAAGGGTCACTGTACACAGTCCCTGTGTATTCAGGGTAAGGGTCACTGTACACAGTTCCTGTGTATTCAGGGTAAGGGTCACTGTACAGGGTCCCTGTGTATTCAGGGTAAGGGTCACTGTACACAGTCTCTGTGTATTCAGGGTAAGGGTCACTGTACACAGTTCCTGTGTATTCAGGGTAAGGGTCACTGCAAAAGGGTCCCTGTTTATTCAGGGTAAGGGTCACTGTACACAGTCCCTGTGTATTCAGGGTAAGGGTCACTGTACACAGTCCCTGTTTATTCAGGGTAAGGGTCACTGTACAGGGTCCCTGTTTATTCAGGGTAAGGGTCACTGTACAGGGTCCCTGTTTATTCAGGGTAAGGGTCACTGTACAGGGTCCCTGTTTATTCAGGGTAAGGGTCACTGTACAGGGTCCCTGTTTATTCAGGGTAAGGGTCACTGTACAGGGTCCCTGTTTATTCAGGGTAAGGGTCACTGTACAGGGTCCCTGTTTATTCAGGGTAAGGGTCACTGTACAGGG
>JASTWF010000433.1:65000-75559 GCA_030390025.1 Squalus acanthias
AGCTGAAATTTGTAAACGCAGCACTGAGGAGGGATGGGGATTGGGATTGGGATTGTCCTGGACTCTGTGTCTCGGTACCAGACCAGGCAGTTTACTGACCCACTGAGTAAACAGGAGAACAACGGTGCCAGTTCTCCATTTCCCAAAACTGGAGCAGATTATTAGAACAGGAGGAGGTCTTTCAGCCCCTAGAGCCTGTTACATTAGGAACAGGAGGAGGCCATTCAGCCCCTCGAGCCTGTTACATTAGGAACAGGAGCAGGCCATTCAGCCCCCTCGAGCCTGTTACATTAGGAACAGGAGGAGGCCGTTCAGCCCCTCGATCCTGTTACATTAGGAACAGGAGGAGGCCGTTCAGCCCCCTCGAGCCTGTTACATTAGGAACAGGAGGAGGCCATTCAGCCCCCCTCGAGCCTGTTACATTCCGAACAGGAGGAGGCCATTCAGCCCCTCGAGCCTGTTCCGCCATTCAGTGAGATCACGGCTGATCTGTATCTTAACTCCATCTACCCGCCTTGGTTCTGTAACCCTTAATCCCCTCACCCAACAAAAATCTATCAATCTCAGTCTTGAAATTTTCAATCGACCCCCAGCCTCGACAGCTTTTTGGGGGGGGAGAGTTCCAGATTTCCACCAGCCTTTGTGTGAAGAAGTGCTTCCTGACATCACCCCTGAACGGCCTGGCTCTAATTTGAAGGTTGTGCCCCCTTGTTCTGGACTCTCCCCCCACCGGAGGAAATAGTTTCTCTCGATCGACCCGATCGAATCCTTTAATCATCTTAAACACCTCGATCAGATCACCCCTTAATCTTCTACACTCGAGGGAACACAAGCCCAGTCTGTGCAACCTGTCCTCGGAATTTAACCCTTTTAGCCCCCGGGATCAGTCTGGTGAATCTGTGCTGCCCCCCGCCGTCCTCCGAGGCCGAGATATCCTTCCTGAGGTGCGGGGCCCAGAACTGAACCCAGTCACTCCAGATGGGGTCGAACCAGAGCTCTGTATAACTTCTTCCCCTTTCATAAGGACATAAGAAATAGGAGCAGGAGTCGGCCATTCGGCCCCTCGAGCCTGCTCCGCCATTCAATCAGATCACGGCTGATCTTCGACCTCAACTCCACTTTCCCGCCCGATCCCCATATCCCTCGATTCCCCTAGAGTCCAAAAATCTATCGATCTCAGCCTTGAATATACTCAAAGACTGAGCCTCCACAGCCCTCTAGGGTAGAGAATTCCAAAGATTCACCGCCCTCTGAGTGAAGAAATTCCTCCTCATCTCAGTCCTAAATGGCCGACCCCTTATCCTGAGACTGTGACCCCTGGTTCTTGACTCTCCGCCAACGTTGTCTACCTCATACGTTGCAGGAAAGAATGCACCGCGGCATGGTACATCGGCGAGACCATGCAGACACTGAGACAACGTATGAACGAGCACCGCGCAACAATCGCCAGGCAGGATTGTTACCTCCCAGTCGGGGAACACTTCAGCAGTCAAGGACATTCAGCCTCGGATCTGCGGGTAAGCGTTCTCCAAGGCAACCTTAGAAACACACGACAACGCAAAATCATCGAGCAGAAACTGATAGCCAAGTTCCGCACTCATGAAGACGGTCTCAACCAGGATCTTGGGTTTATGTCACGATACATGACGTGATCCGGACTCGAGTCGTCGTTGGCTTGTTCACAGATGTGATTCCCAGTAAAAAAGTAAAAATGTTCCCAGTAAAAAAGTAAAAATTTTAAAGCTTTTCGTTTTACATACAGACGGCAGCTTTTGACACGTTAGAACCCCTGCGACTACACCTCATTGTCTCAGTTGTATCTTGCTATGTCTTTGATGTGGTACCTTCCTGGCTGACTTAATTAACTTTATCACACCTCGGCAGATAGTCAGGATGATTTAATTTAGTGGTCTGCAATTGTAAGGTACACATGCTTTGTTCTCTATCTATATATGCTTTGGCGATTCTGTATCTAATTTACTTCACCTGAGGAAGGAGCAATCGATAGCTCCGAAAGCTTGTGATTTCAAATAAAACTGTTGGACTATAACCTGGTGTTGTGCGACCTCTCAATCTAGACTCTCCAGCCAGGGGGAAACAGCCTCTCAGCATCTACCCTGTCAATCCCCCTCAGAATCTTATATGTTTCAATGAGATCACCTCTCATTCTTCTAAACTCCAGAGAATATAGGCCCAGTCTACTCAATCTCTCCTCATAGGACAATGCTTGTCCTAGTAACATCGAAAAATAGGAGCAGGAGTAGGCCATTTGGCCCTTCGAGCCTGCTCCGCCATTCAATATGATCATGACTGATCCTCTATCTCAATACCATATTCCCGCTCTCTCCCCATACCCCTTGCTGCCTTTTGTGTCTAGAAATCTATCTATCTCCTTCTTAAATATATTCAGTGACTTGGCCTCCACAGCCTTCTGTGGTAGAGAATTCCAAAGATTCACCACCCTCTGAGTGAAGAAATTTCTCCTCATCTCAGTCCTAAATGTCCTACCCCGTATCCTGAGACTGTGACCCCTCGTTCCAGACCCCCCAGCCAGGGGAAACATCCTCCCCGCATCCAGTCTGTCCAGCCCTGTCAGAATTTTATATGTTTCAATGAGATCCCCCTCATTCTTCTAAACTCTAGTGAATACGGGCCTTGTCGACCCAATCTCTCCTCATACAACAGTCCTGCCATTCCAGGAATCAATCTAGTGAACCTTTGTTGCACTCCCTCTATGGCAAGTATATCCTTCCTCAGATAAGGAGACCAAAACTCTGCACAGTACTCAAGGCGTGGTCTCACCAAAGCCCTGTGCAATTGTAGCAAGACTCATTGCTCACTGAGGGGGGAATCACTGAAGGCATCTTTGATTAATGACAGGCGCAGAACAGTGGGTGTGAAGAGAGACAGTGCTACAAAGAACCAGCTCTCACTGCCAGTGTGCCAGTGACAGACGGCCATTTCCACTTCAAAGAGACCCCTTCAGAGCTGCCTTGGTTCCATTCCTTCCTTGAAAATGCTGTCTATTCCCAGGAGAAAGGAGCTTTGGAGCAACAAAAGGCAGTTAATATCTGAGAATTCAGTTTCCACAAGCCGGGAAAATGTAGCAGCAAAGGAACAGGAGGAGGCCATTCAGCCCCCTCGAGCCTGTTGCATTAGGAACAGGAGGAGGCCATTCAGCCCCCTCGAGCCTGTTACATTAGGAACAGGAGGAGGCCATTCAGCCCCCTCGAGCCTGTTGCATTAGGAACAGGAGGAGGCCATTCAGCCCCCTCGAGCCTGTTACATTAGGAACAGGAGGAGGCCATTCAGCCCCCTCGAGCCTGTTACATTAGGAACAGGAGGAGGCCATTCAGCCCCCTCGAGCCTGTTACATTAGGAACAGGAGGAGGCCGTTCAGCCCCCTTCGAGCCTGTTACATTAGGAACAGGAGGAGGCCATTCAGGCCCTCGAGCCTGTTACATTAGGAACAGGAGGAGGCCATTCAGCCCCCTCGAGCCTGTTACATTAGGAACAGGAGGAGGCCATTCAGCCCCCTCGAGCCTGTTACATTAGGAACAGGAGGAGGCCGTTCAGCCCCTCGAGCCTGTTACATTAGGAACAGGAGGAAGCCGTTCAGCCCCCTCGAGCCTGTTACATTAGGAACAGGAGGAGGCCATTCAGCCCCCTCGAGCCTGTTACATTAGGAACAGGAGGAGGCCATTCAGCCCCCTTGGAGCCTGTTACATTAGGAACAGGAGGCCATTCAGCCCCCTCGAGCCTGTTACATTAGGAACAGGAGGAGGCCATTCAGGCCCTCGAGCCTGTTACATTAGGAACAGGAGGCCATTCAGCCCCCTCGAGCCTGTTACATTAGGAACAGGAGGAGGCCGTTCAGCCCCTTGAGCCTGTTACATTAGGAACAGGAGGAGGCCGTTCAGCCCCGAGTCTGTTCCACCATTCAATGAGATCATGGTTGATCTGCGACCTAACTCCATCTCCCCGCCTTTGGCCCGAATCCCTTAATACCTTTGGTTAACAAAAATCGATCAAGCTCAGATTTTAAATTAACAACTGATCTTACGGAAGAGAGTTCCAAACTTCTACCACCCTTTGTGTGTCGAAGTGTTTCCTAACTTCACTCCTGAAAGGTCTGGCTCGAACTTTTAGACTTTTCCCCCTAGCCCTGGACTCCCCAACCAGCGGATATAGTTGAATTTGATTGTCAGTGTGTCTCGCCTGCTCGTTCTGCATCTCTCGCTCTGTGTGTCTATTTCTCCACCTTGTGCCTCACACCATCTCATTTAATCTCTCCTACCCTCCACCCTATCGTGGACCTTTACTTGCGTCCCTTCCCACTTCCGTTGTTTCCCTGCCTCTATCTTCTAAACTGTTAAATCTCTAAATTCTCGCAGTTCTGACGAAAGGTCATCGACCTGAAACGTTAACTCGGTTTCCCTCCCCACGGACGCTGCCTCACCTGCCGGAGCGTTTCCAGTTTTTATTTCCATCTCTTTCTTTTTCTCTCTCTCTCCCCCTCTAAATGTCTGCGTCTCTCATTCTGTGTTTCTTCCTCACTGTGTCCTTGTCTCTCATTTTCTCTGTCGCTCACACTGGGAGTGTTTGATGGGACAGTGTAGAGGGAGCTTTACTCTGTATCTAACCCGTGCTGTACCTGCCCTGGGAATGTTTGATGGGGACAGTGTGGAGGGAGCTTTACTCTGTATCTAACCCGTGTTGTACCTGCCCTGGGTGTGTTTGATGGGACAGTGTAGAGGGAGCTTTACTCTGTATCTAACCCTGTGCTGTACCTGCCCTGGGAGTGTTTGATGGGACAGTGTAGAGGGAGCTTTACTCTGTATCTAACCCGTGCTGTACATGCCCTGGGAGAGTTTGATGGGGACAGTGTAGAGGGAGCTTTACTCTGTATCTAACCCCGTGCTGTACCTGCCCTGGGAGTGTTTGATGGGGACAGTGTAGAGGGAGCTTTACTCTGTATCTAACCCGTGCTGTACCTGCCCTAGCAGTGTTTGATGGGGACAGTGTAGAGGGAGTTTTACTCTGTATCTAACCCCGTGCTGTACCTGCCCTGGGAGTGTTTGATGGGGACAGTGTAGAGGGAGCTTTACTCTGTATCTAACCCGTGCTGTACCTGCCCTGGGAGTGTTTGATGGGGACAGTGTAGAGGGAGCTTTACTCTGAATCTAACCCGTGCTGTACCTGCCCTGGGAGTGTTTGATGGGGACAGTGTAGAGGGAGCTTTACTCTGTATCTAACCCGTGCTGTACCTGTCCTGGGAGTGTTTGATGGGACAGTGTAGAGGGAGCTTTACTCTGTATCTAACCCCGTGCTGTACCTGCCCTGGGAGTGTTTGATGGGACAATGTAGAGGGAGCTTTACTCTGTATCTAACCCGTGCTGTACATGCCCTGGGAGAGTTTGATGGGACAGTGTAGAGGGAGCTTTACTCTGTATCTAACCCGTGCTGTACCTGCCCTGGGAGTGTTTGATGGGACAGTGTAGAGGGAGCTTTACTCTGAATCTAACCCGTGCTGTACCTGCCCTGGGAGTGTTTGATGGGGACAGTGTAGAGGGAGCTTTACTCTGTATCTTACCCGTGCTGTTCCTGCCCTGGGAGTGTTTGATGGGACAGTGTAGAGGGAGCTTTACTCTGTATCTAACCCGTGCTGTACCTGCCCTGGGAGTGTTTGATGGGACAGTGTAGAGGTTCACTCTGTGTCTAATCATGAGTATAAATGTGCAGTGTTATTAGATCGCTGGAGCTTTGATTATGTTTAAATTCTGTCTGATTTAATGTCGCGATTTTACTTTTCACCGTCTTGAGATCAGGGCAGAGGGGAGCGGAGAAGAGCGGGCGACAGAAAGCACGAACAGGACTGTGTGTTAATGGTGCTCAGTCTGTCATTGACTGAGCCTTCAAATTGCCCTCATGTTTTACTGTGACCAGCTGTAACCCGCGATTTAACAGGAGCCCTTATCTCGTGTTAACAGGCGCGCACAAGATACTGAGAGAGCGCTGAACAGCCGGAGGGGCCGTCTTTCAGGTTGAGACGTTAAACCGAGGCCCCCGTCTGCCCTCTCAGGTGGACGTAAAAGATCCCACGGCCACTACTGGAAGAAGAGCAGGGTGGAGTTCTCCCCGGTGTCCTGGGGCCCAATATTTATCCCTCAACCAACATCACTAAAACAGATTATATAATTGTCAGAGAAGTGGTCAGGTACTATATAGAGGACAATCTTTCTTTCCCTCACTTTCGCGCGCTGGACAGCAATGGTGGCCCTGCTATCCCAGCATTCATTGCAGTACTGAATGAACCCTATTAATATTACTGGGTCAGTCGGTTCAATAGAGAGCATCTCTGTTGGGCTGGGTTGTCTCCATCGAACACAATGAGTCAAAGGGAAGGAGAGAGGAGAATACAACAATCCCAAGCTCACACCGCACTGAAAGATACAATAATGCGACACACACATGGGCCGTACAGGAGCTGACACTGAGACACACACACGGGCTATACAGTACCAGACGGGAGTGAATCGTTCCCTTTTACCCGGTGTACTGTACATGTACCGGAGCTGACACTGAGACACACACGGGCCGTACAGTACCAGACAGGAGTGAATCGTTCCCTTTTACCCGGTGTACTGTACATGTACAGGAGCTGACACTGAGACACACACACGAGCTGTACAGGAGCTGACACTGAGACACACACGGGCTGTACAGTACCAGGCAGGAGTGACTCATTCCCTTTTACCAGTTCCGTGTACTATATATCGACAGGGACTGACAATGAACAAAGCTCGTAGATCGATATTTCTCTGCTCATCCCTCGCTCCCCTTTGACAACAACTGCAATCATTCAAATTGATTAAACCTGCCACCTTGAATAGTTGATGCTGGAGGTGAAACGTTATCAATGGACAAACCCGGACACAAAGGATATCGAGGCACCGGAGAAGGTGCAAAAAAGATTCACAAGGACGATACCGGAACCGAGGGGTCATACCCATCAGGAAAGATTGAACAGGCTGGGGCTCTTTTCTCTAGAACAGAGAAGGCCGAGGGGTGACCCGATAGTGGTCTTTAAGATTATGAAGGGTTTCGATAGGGTAGACGTAGAGAAGATGTTTCCACTTGTGGGGGAGACCAGAACTAGAGGCCATCAATATAAGAGAGTCACTAATAAATCCAATCGGGAATTCAGGAGAAACTTCTTCACCCAGAGAGTGGTGAGAATGTGGAACTCGCTCCCACAGGGAGTGGTCGAGGCGAATAGCGTCGATGCATTTAAGGGGAAGCTGGATAAACACATGAGGGAGAAAGGAATAGAAGGATATGGTGATGGGGGTGAGATGAAGAGGGGGCGGGAGGAGGCTGGTGTGGAGCAGAAACACCGGCACGGAGCAGTGGGGCTGAATAGCCTGTTTCTGGGCTGTACGCTCGATGTAATTCCACGCAGTTCCTGGGCTCTGTCCAGCGGCAGAAACAGTCTCTGCAAGATCTTTGACCTCTGTAGAAAACCCAAGTAATGGGGGAGGTGACTGCACGGGGTTGTGGGTTTGACTGCGAGTAGTGGGTTCCTGCGCACACAGGTCCGATTAAAGTCTCATCTCTCTGAGTGCTGGAAGGATCCGACAGAGGAGTTTGGTGAGATGCTGATTAGAAGCACAGAAGATAGGAACAGGAGTAGGCCATTCGGCCCCTCGAGCCTGCTCCGCCATTCGATGAGATCATGGCTGATCATCCAAATTCAGTACCCTGTCCCTGCTTTCTCCCCATATCCCTTGATCCCTTTAGCTTTAAGAAATATATCTATCTCCTTCTTGAATATATTTAATGAATTGGCCTCAACTGCCTTCTGTGGTAGAGAATTCCACAGGTTCACCACTCTCTGGGTGAAGAAATTCCTCCTCATCTCAGTCCTAAATGGCTTACCCCTTATCCTTAGACTGTGACCCCTGGTTCTGGACTCTCCGACCATCGGGAACATCCTTCCTGCATCTAGTCTGTCTAGTCCTGTTAGAATTTTATAAGTTTCAATGAGATCCCCTCTCATTCTTCTATACTCCAGCGAGTATAAGCCTAATCGACCCAATCTCTCCTCATATGTCATTCCTGCCATCCCAGGTATCAGCCTTGTGAATCTTCGCTGCACTCCCTCCATGGCAAGAACATCCTTCCTCAGATAAGGCGACCAAAACTGCACACAGTACTCAAGGTGTGGTCTCACCAAGGCCCTGTACAACTGCAGCAGGACATCCTGGCTCCTGTACTCAATTCCCAGTGACCCTGTGTCGCCCTCATCAAACGCTCAGCCGTGGCTCTGTGGGTCTCTCACTCTCTCTCGCCTCGGAGTCAGAAGGTCGTGGGTTCGAGCCCCCCCACTCCGGAGACTCGAGCACAAAAATCCAGGCCCGACACTCCCAGTGCAGTGCGGAGGGAGTGCCGGCTTTCAGATGAGACGTTAAACCCGAGGCCCCCCATCTGCCCTCTTGGGTGGGCCGCTATTGGAAGAAGAGCAGGGGGGGGGGGGGGGTGAGTTCTCCCCGGTGTCCTGCGCCCAATATTTATCCCTCAACTAACATCACTAAAAACAGATGATCTGGTCATTATCACATTGCTGTTTGTGGGAGCTTGCTGTGCGCAAATTGGCTGCCGTGTTTCCTACATTACAACAGTGACCACACTTCAAAAAAAGTACTTCATTGGCTGTGAAGCGCTTTGGGACGTCCTGAGGTGGTGAAAGGCGCTGGAGAAACGCACGTTCCTTATTTCCTCCTGGATAGCGACCAGGAGCAGAAATACTGGTTGAACGGTCCTCTTCATCAGACAGACCCACACCGGGAGATACAAGAACATAAGAAATAGGAGCAGGAGGAGGCCATTCAGCCCCTCGAGCCTGCTCCACCATTCAATGAGATCATGGCTGATCTTTGACCTCAACTCCACTTTCCCGCCCCGATCCCCATATCCCTCGATTCCCCTCGAGTCCAAAAATCTATCGATCTCAGCTCTTGAATATACTCAACGACTGAGCCTCCACAGCTTGTCATGTTCCGGTGTTTGAATCCCGCCCCCCCCCCCCCCCCCGTCTCCTCTCCGCCACCTCACCCCCCCACATCTCGCCAACCCATGATCGATGGCTGCCAGGGTGACTGGGTATGATTGGGATCTCATCGTCTCAGCCCGAGATTCCTAAAGTTTGCTTCCTATTAAAGCAGCTGCCTTTGGGAAGCGGAATTGCACTCCAGAGCGGGAGAGCAATCATTTGCCCGGGAAAAAGCTTTCTCCGTTGAGAGACGAGGCACTAATTGAAAGACAATGTGGTGATGGGAGAGGCGGAGAGCAGCTGAACAATTAAAAATGCGCTCGCTTAGAGGGGACCCTCGGCACAATTGTTCCGACCTGGTTCTTCCACAGTCGCAGTCAAAGCCATTTTCACACGGTCAGGGCTCAGTTAACCCATTCCTACCGCTCTCTCTCCCCGCCCCATAATCCAGGTCCGATACTCCCCCGCCCCCGTGCCAGTACTGAGAAAAAACTCGCATTTCTCCAGCGCCTTTCACCACCTCAGGATGTCCCAAAGCCTTTCACAGCCAATGAAGTACTTTTTTTTTTTGAAGTGTGGTCCCTGTTGTAATGTCGGAAACGCGGCAGCCAATTTGCGCACAGCAAGCTCCCACAAACAGCAAACAGATCATCTGTTTTTAGTGATGTTGATGAGGTATAAATATTGGCCCCAGGACACCGGGGAGAACTCCCCACTGCTCTTCTTCCAATAGTGGCCGTGATATCTTTTATGCCCACCCGAGATGGTAGACGGGGCCTCGGGTTTAACATCTCATCTGAAAGACAGCACCACTGACAGTGCGGCACTCCCTCGGTACTGCCCTTCCGACAGTGCGGCGCTCCCTCGGTACTGCTCCGCCGACAGTGCAGCGCTCCCTAAGTACTGCCCCTCCGACAGTGCGGCGCTCCCTCAGTACCTCCCCTCCGACAGTGTGGCGCTCCCTCAGTACCGCCCCTCCGACAGTACGGCGCTCCCTCGGTACCGCCCCTCCGACAGTACGGCGCTCCCTCAGTACCGCCCCTCCGACAGTGCGGCGCTCCCTCAGTACCGCCCCTCCGACAGTGCGGCGCTCCCTCGGTACTGCCCCTCCGACAGTGCGGCGCTCCCTCGGTACTGCCCCTCCGACAGTGCGGCGCTCCCTCAGTACCGCCCCTCCGACAGTGCGGCGCTCCCTCAGTACCGCCCCTCCGACAGTGCGGCGCTCCCTCAGTACCGCCCCTCCGACAGTGCGGCGCTCCCTCAGTACCGCCCCTCCGACAGTGCGGCGCTCCCTCGGTACTGCCCCTCCGACAGTGCGGCGCTCCCTCGGTACTGCCCCTCCGACAGTGCGGCGCTCCCTCAGTACCGCCCCTCCGACAGTGCGGCGCTCCCTCGGTACTGCCCCTCCGACAGTGCGGCGCTCCCTCAGTACCGCCCCTCCGACAGTGCGGCGCTCCCTCAGTACTGCCCGACAGGAGCGTTCTCGAATAAAATTTGACACTGAGCC
>JASTWF010000433.1:75759-170759 GCA_030390025.1 Squalus acanthias
GTATCTCTACTGATGTTAATCCAGCTCCCTCACACTGTCACTCAGTAACCCCTCTCCCCCAGCGCCCTGTGTCACTGACTGTATCTCTACTGATGTTAATCCAGCTCCCTCACACTGTCACTCAGTAACCCCACTCCTCCAGTGCCCTGTGTTACTGACAGTATCTCTACTGATGTTAATCCAGCTCCCTCACACTGTCACTCAGTAACCCCTCTCACTCAGCGCCCTGTGTCACTGACTGTATCTCGACTGATGTTAATCCAGCTCCCTCACACTGTCACTCAGTAACCCCTCTCCCCCAGCGCCCTGTGTCACTGACTGTATCTCTACTGACGTTAATCCAGCTCCCTCACACTGTCACTCAGGAACCTCTCTCCCCAGTGACCTGTGTTACTGACTGTATCTCTACTGATGTTAATCCAGCTCCCTCACACTGTCACTCAGTAACCCCTCTCACCCCAGCGCCCTAATGTTACTGACTGTATCTCTACTGATGTTAATCCAGCTCCCTCACACTGACACTCAGTAACCCCTCTCACCCCAGCGCCCTAATGTTACTGACTGTATCTCAACTGATGTTAATCAAGCTCCCTCACACTGTCACTCAGTAACCCCTCACCCCCCAGCGCCCTGTGTTACTGACTGTATCTCTACTGCTGTTAATCCAGCTCCCTCACACTGACACTCAGTAACCCCTCTCCCCTAGCGCCCTGTGTTACTGACTGTATCTCTACTGATGTTAATCCAGCTCCCTCACACTGACACTCAGTAACCCCTCTCACCCCAGCGCTATAATGTTACATTCTGTATATCTACTGATGTTAATCCAGCTCCCTCACGCTGTCACTCAGCAACCTCTCTCCCCCAGCGCCCTGTGTCACTGACTGTATCTCTACTGATGTTAATCCAGCTCCCTCACAGTCACTCAGTAAGCCCTCTCCCCCAGCGCCCTGTGTTACTGACTGTATCTCTACTGATGTTAATCCAGCTCCCTCACACTGTCACTCAGTAACCCCACTCCTCCAGTGCCCTGTGTTACTGACAGTATCTCTACTGATGTTAATCCAGCTCCCTCACACTGTCACTCAGTAACCCCTCTCCCCCAGCGCCCTGTGTCACTGACTGTATCTCTACTGATGTTAATCCAGCTCCCTCACACTGTCACTCAGTAACCCCACTCCTCCAGTGCCCTGTGTTACTGACAGTATCTCTACTGATGTTAATCCAGCTCCCTCACACTGTCACTCAGTAACCGCTCTCACTCAGCGCCCTGTGTCACTGACTGTATCTCGACTGATGTTAATCCAGCTCCCTCACACTGTCACTCAGTAACCCCTCTCCCCCAGCGCCCTGTGTCACTGACTGTATCTCTACTGACGTTAATCCAGCTCCCTCACACTGTCACTCAGGAACCTCTCTCCCCAGTGACCTGTGTTACTGACAGTATCTCTACTGATGTTAATCCAGCTCCCTCACACTGTCACTCAGTAACCCCTCTCACCCCAGCGCCCTATGTTACTGACTGTATCTCTACTGATGTTAATCCAGCTCCCTCACACTGACACTCAGTAACCCCTCTCACCCCAGCGCCCTAATATTACTGACTGTATCTCAACTGATGTTAATCCAGCTCCCTCACACTGTCACTCAGTAACCCCTCACCCCCCAGCGCCCTGTGTTACTGACTGTATCTCTACTGCTGTTAATCCAGCTCCCTCACACTGACACTCAGTAACCCCTCTCCCCTAGCGCCCTGTGTTACTGACTGTATCTCTACTGATGTTAATCCAGCTCCCTCACACTGACACTCAGTAACCCCTCTCACCCCAGCGCTATAATGTTACATTCTGTATATCTACTGATGTTAATCCAGCTCCCTCACGCTGTCACTCAGCAACCTCTCTCCCCCAGCGCCCTGTGTCACTGACTGTATCTCTACTGATGTTAATCCAGCTCCCTCACAGTCACTCAGTAAGCCCTCTCCCCCAGCGCCCTGTGTTACTGACTGTATCTCTACTGATGTTAATCCAGCTCCCTCACACTGTCACTCAGTAACCCCACTCCTCCAGTGCCCTGTGTTACTGACAGTATCTCTACTGATGTTAATCCAGCTCCCTCACACTGTCACTCAGTAACCCCTCTCCCCCAGCGCCCTGTGTTACTGCCTGTATCTCTACTGATGTTAATCCAGCTCCCTCACACTGTCACTCAGTAACCCCTCTCCCCCAGCGCCCTGTGTTACTGCCTGTATCTCTACTGATGTTAATCCAGCTCCCTCACACTGTCACTCAGTACACCCCTCTCCCCCAGCGCCCCGTGTACTGACTGTATCTCTACTGATGTTAATCCAGCTCCCTCACACTGTCACTCAGCAACCCCTCTCCCCCAACGCCCCGTGTACTGACTGTATCTCTACTGATGTTAATCCAGCTCCCTCACACTGTCACTCAGCAACCCCTCTCCACCCATCGCCCTGTGTCACTCACTGTGTCTCTACTGATGTTAATCCAGCTCCCTCACACTGTCACTCAGTAACCACTCTCCCCCAGCGCCCTGTGTTACTGAGTGTATCTCTACTGATGTTAATCCAGCTCCCTCACACTGTCACTCAGTAACCCCTCTCCCCCAGCGCCCTGTGTCACTGACTGTATCTCTACTGATGTTAATCCAGCTCCCTCACACTGTCACTCAGTAACCCCTCTCCTCCCATCACCCTGTGTCACTGACTGTATCTCTACTGATGTTAATCCAGCTCCCTCACACGGTCACTCAGTAACCCCTCTGCACCAGCGCCCTGTGTCACTGACTGTATCTTTACTGATGTTAATCCAGCTCCCTCACAGTCACTCAGTAACCCCTCTCCCCCAGCGCCCTGTGTCACTGACTGTATCTCCACTGATGTTAATCCAGCTCCCTCACACTGTCACTCAGTAACCACTCTCCCCCAGCGCCCTGTGTTACTGACTGTATCTCTACTGATGTTAAACCAGCTCCCTCACACTGTCACTCAGTAACCCCTCTCCCCCAGCACCCTGTGTCACTGACTGTATCTCTACTGATGTTAATCCAGCTCCCTCACACTGTCACTCACTAACCCCAATCCCAGCGGCCCTGTGTTACTGTCTGTATCTCTACTGATGTTAATCCAGCTCCCTCACACTGTCACTCAGTAACCCCTCTCACCCCAGCGCCCTAATATTACTGACTGTATATCTACTGATGTTAATCCAGCTCCCTCACACTGTCACTCAGTAACCCCTCTCCCCCATCGCCCTGTGTCACTGACTGTATCTCTACTGATGTTAATCCAGCTCCCTCACACTGTCAATCAGTAACCCCTCTCCCCCAGCGCCCTGTGTCACTGACTGTATCTCTACTGATGTTAATCCAGCTCCCTCACAGTCACTCAGTCAGCCCTCTCCCCCCAGCGCCCTGTGTTACTGACTGTATCTCTACTGATGTTAATCCAGCTCCCTCACACTGTCACTCAGTAACCCCACTCCTCCAGTGCCCTGTGTTACTGACAGTATCTCTACTGATGTTAATCCAGCTCCCTCACACTGTCACTCAGTAACCCCTCTCCCCCCATCGCCCTGTGTCACTGACTGTATCTCTACTGATGTTAATCCAGCTCCCTCACACTGTCACTCAGGAACCTCTCTCCCCAGTGACCTGTGTTACTGACAGTATCTCTACTGATGTTAATCCAGCTCCCTCACACTGTCACTCAGTAACCCCTCTCACCCCAGCGCCCTAATGTTACTGACTGTATCTCTACTGATGTTAATCCAGCTCCCTCACACTGACACTCAGTAACCCCTCTCACCCCAGCGCCCTAATGTTACTGACTGTATCTCAACTGATGTTAATCCAGCTCCCTCACACTGTCACTCAGTAACCCCTCACCCCCCAGCGCCCTGTGTTACTGACTGTATCTCTACTGCTGTTAATCCAGCTCCCTCACACTGACACTCAGTAACCCCTCTCCCCTAGCGCCCTGTGTTACTGACTGTATCTCTACTGATGTTAATCCAGCTCCCTCACACTGACACTCAGTAACCCCTCTCACCCCAGCGCTATAATGTTACATTCTGTATATCTACTGATGTTAATCCAGCTCCCTCACGCTGTCACTCAGCAACCTCTCTCCCCCAGCGCCCTGTGTCACTGACTGTATCTCTACTGATGTTAATCCAGCTCCCTCACAGTCACTCAGTAAGCCCTCTCCCCCAAGCGCCCTGTGTTACTGACTGTATCTCTACTGATGTTAATCCAGCTCCCTCACACTGTCACTCAGTAACCCCACTCCTCCAGTGCCCTGTGTTACTGACAGTATCTCTACTGATGTTAATCCAGCTCCCTCACACTGTCACTCAGTAACCCCTCTCCCCCAGCGCCCTGTGTTACTGCCTGTATCTCTACTGATGTTAATCCAGCTCCCTCACACTGTCACTCAGTAACCCCTCTCCCCCAGCGCCCCGTGTACTGACTGTATCTCTACTGATGTTAATCCAGCTCCCTCTCACTGTCACTCAGCAACCCCTCTCCCCCAACGCCCGTGTACTGACTGTATCTCTACTGATGTTAATCCAGCTCCCTCACACTGTCACTCAGCAACCCCTCTCCCCCAGCGCCCTGTGTCACTCACTGTGTCTCTACTGATGTTAATCCAGCTCCCTCACACTGTCACTCAGTAACCACTCTCCCCCAGCGCCCTGTGTTACTGACTGTATCTCTACTGATGTTAATCCAGCTCCCTCACACTGTCACTCAGTAACCCCTCTCCCCCAGCGCCCTGTGTCACTGACTGTATCTCTACTGATGTTAATCCAGCTCCCTCACACTGTCACTCAGTAACCCCTCTCCTCCCATCACCCTGTGTCACTGACTGTATCTCTACTGATGTTAATCCAGCTCCCTCACAGTCACTCAGTAACCCCTCTCCCCCAGCGCCCTGTGTCACTGACTGTATCTATACTGATGTTAATCCAGCTCCCTCACACGGTCACTCAGTAACCCCTCTCCACCAGCGCCCTGTGTCACTGACTGTATCTCTACTGATGTTAATCCAGCTCCCTCACAGTCACTCAGTAACCCCTCTCCCCCAGTGCCCTGTGTCACTGACTGTATCTCTACTGATGTTAATCCAGCTCCCTCACACGGTCACTCAGTAACCCCTCTCCACCAGCGCCCTGTGTCACTGACTGTATCTCTACTGATGTTAATCCAGCTCCCTCACAGTCACTCAGTAACCCCTCTCCCCCAGCGCCCTGTGTCACTGACTGTATCTCCACTGATGTTAATCCAGCTCCCTCACACTGTCACTCAGTAACCACTCTCCCCCAGCGCCCTGTGTTACTGACTGTATCTCTACTGATGTTAATCCAGCTCCCTCACTGTCACTCAGTAACCCCTCTCCCCCAGCGCCCTGTGTTACTGACTGTATCTCTACTGATGTTAATCCAGCTCCCTCACACTGTCACTCAGTAACCCCTCTCCCCAGCGCCCTGTGTTACTGACTGTATCTCTACTGATGTTAATCCAGCTCCCTCACACTGTCACTCAGTAACCCCTCTCCCCAGCGCCCTGTGTTACTGACTGTATCTCTACTGATGTTAATCCAGCTCCCTCACACTGTCACTCAGTAACCCCTCTCCCCCAGCGCCCTGTGTCACTGACTGTATCTCTACTGATGTTAATCCAGCTCCCTCACACTGTCACTCAGTAACCCCTCTCCCCAGCGCCCTGTGTCACTGACTGTATCTCTACTGATGTTAATCAGCTCCCTCACACTGTCACTCAGTAACCCTCTCCCCCAGCGCCCTGTGTTACTGACTGTATCTCTACTGATGTTAATCCAGCTCCCTCACACTGTCACTCAGTAACCCCACTCCTCCAGTGCCCTGTGTTACTGACAGTATCTCTACTGATGTTAATCCAGCTCCCTCACACTGTCACTCAGTAACCCCTCTCCCCCAGCGCCCTGTGTTACTGACTGTATCTCTACTGATGTTAATCCAGCTCCCTCACACTGTCACTCAGTAACCCCTCTCCCCCAGCGCCCCGTGTACTGACTGTATCTCTACTGCTGTTAATCCAGCTCCCTCACACTGTCACTCAGCAACCCCTCTCCCGCAACGCCCTGTGTCACTCACTGTGTCTCTACTGATGTTAATCCAGCTCCCTCACACTGTCACTCAGTAACCACTCTCCCCCAGCGCCCTGTGTTACTGAGTGTATCTCTACTGATGTTAATCCAGCTCCCTCACACTGTCACTCAGTAACCCCTCTCCTCCAGTGCCCTGTGTGACTGACAGTATCTCTACTGATGTTAATCCAGCTCCCTCACACTGTCACTCAGTAACCACTCTCCCCCAGCGCCCTGTGTTACTGAGTGTATCTCTACTGATGTTAATCCAGCTCCCTCACACTGTCACTCAGTAACCCCTCTCCCCCAGCGCCCTGTGTCACTGACTGTATCTCTACTGATGTTAATCCAGCTCCCTCACACTGTCACTCAGTAACCCCTCTCCTCCCATCACCCTGTGTCACTGACTGTATCTCTACTGATGTTAATCCAGCTCCCTCACAGTCACTCAGTAACCCCTCTCCCCCAGCACCCTGTGTCACTGACTGTATCTATACTGATGTTAATCCAGCTCCCTCACACGGTCACTCAGTAACCCCTCTCCACCAGCGCCCTGTGTCACTGACTGTATCTCTACTGATGTTAATCCAGCTCCCTCACAGTCACTCAGTAACCCCTCTCCCCCAGTGCCCTGTGTCACTGACTGTATCTCTACTGATGTTAATCCAGCTCCCTCACACGGTCACTCAGTAACCCCTCTCCACCAGCGCCCTGTGTCACTGACTGTATCTCTACTGATGTTAATCCAGCTCCCTCACAGTCACTCAGTAACCACTCTCCCCCAGCGCCCTGTGTCACTGACTGTATCTCCACTGATGTTAATCCAGCTCCCTCACACTGTCACTCAGTAACCCCTCTCCCCCAGCGCCCTGTGTTACTGACTGTATCTCTACTGATGTTAAACCAGCTCCCTCACACTGTCACTCAGTAACCCCTCTCCCCCAGCACCCTGTGTCACTGACTGTATCTCTACTGATGTTAATCCAGCTCCCTCACACTGTCACTCACTAACCCCAATCCCAGCGGCCTGTGTTACTGACTGTATCTCTACTGATGTTAATCCAGCTCCCTCACAGTCACTCAGTAACCCCTCTCCCCCAGTGCCCTGTGTCACTGACTGTATCTCTACTGATGTTAATCCAGCTCCCTCACACGGTCACTCAGTAACCCCTCTCCACCAGCGCCCTGTGTCACTGACTGTATCTCTACTGATGTTAATCCAGCTCCCTCACAGTCACTCAGTAAGCCCTCTCCCCCCAGCGCCCTCTGTTACTGACTGTATCTCTACTGATGTTAATCCAGCTCCCTCACACTGTCACTCAGTAACCCCTCTCCCCCAGCGCCCTGTGTCACTGACTGTATCTCCACTGATGTTAATCTAGCTCCCTCACACTGTCACTCAGTAACCCCTATCCCAGCGCCCTGTGTTACTGACTGTATCTCTACTGATGTTAATCCAGCTCCCTCACACTGTCACTCAGTAACCCCTCTCCCCCAGCGCCCTGTGTTACTGACAGTATCTCTACTGATGTTAATCCAGCTCCCTCACACTGTCACTCAGTAACCCCTCTCACTCAGCGCCCTGTGTCACTGACTGTATCTCGACTGATGTTAATCCAGCTCCCTCACACTGTCACTCAGTAACCCCTCTCCCCCAGCGCCCTGTGTCACTGACTGTATCTCTACTGATGTTAATCCAGCTCCCTCACACTGACACTCAGTAACCCCTCTCCCCCAGCGCCCCGTGTACTGACTGTATCTCTACTGCTGTTAATCCAGCTCCCTCACACTGTCACTCAGTAACCCCACTCCTCCAGTGCCCTGTGTTACTGACTGTATCTCCACTGATATTAATCCAGCTCCCTCACACTGTCACTCAGTAACTCTCTCCCCCAGCGCCCTGTGTCACTCACTGTATCTCTACTGATGTTAATCCAGCTCCCTCACACTGTCACTCAGTAACCACTCTCCCCCAGCGCCCTGTGTTGCTGAGTGTATCTCGACTGATGTTAATCCAGCTCCCTCACACTGTCACTCAGTAACCCCTCTCCCCCAGCGCCCTGTGTCACTGACTGTATCTATACTGATGTTAATCCACCTCCCTCACACGGTCACTCAGTAATCCCTCTCCACCCAGCGCCCTGTGTTACTGACTGTATCTCTACTGATGTTAATCCAGCTCCCTCACAGTCACTCAGTAACCCCTCTCCCCCAGCGCCCTGTGTCACTGACTGTATCTCTACTGATGTTAATCCAGCTCCCTCACACGGTCACTCAGTAACCCCTCTCCACCAGCGCCCTGTGTCACTGACTGTATCTCTACTGATGTTAATCCAGCTCCCTCACACTGTCACTCAGTAACCCCTCTCCCCCAGCGCCCTGTGTCACTGACTGTATCTCCACTGATGTTAATCTAGCTCCCTCACACTGTCACTCAGTAACCCCTATCCCAGCGCCCTGTGTTACTGACTGTATCTCTACTGATGTTAATCCAGCTCCCTCACACTGTCACTCAGTAACCCCTCTCCCCCAGCGCCCTGTGTTACTGACAGTATCTCTACTGATGTTAATCCGGCTCCCTCACACTGACACTCAGTAACCCCTCTCACCCCAGCGCCCTAATATTACTGACTGTATATCTACTGATGTTAATCCAGCTCCCTCACACTGTCACTCAGTAACCCCTCTCCCCCCATCGCCCTGTGTCACTGACTGTATCTCTACTGATGTTAATCCAGCTCCCTCACACTGTCAATCAGTAACACCTCTCCCCCAGCGCCCTGTGTCACTGACTGTATCTCTACTGATGTTAATCCAGCTCCCTCACAGTCACTCAGTAACCCCTCTCCCCCCAGCGCCCTGTGTTACTGACTGTATCTCTACTGAAGTTAATCCAGCTCCCTCACACTGTCACTCAGTAACCCCTCTCCCCCAGCGCCCAGTGTCACTGACTGTATCTCCACTGATGTTAATCTAGCTCCCTCACACTGTCACTCAGTAACCCCTATCCCAGCGCCCTGTGTCACTGACTGTATCTCTACTGATGTTAATCCAGCTCCCTCACACTGTCACTCAGTAACCCCTCTCCCCCAGCGCACTGTGTGACTGACTGTATCTCTACTGCTGTTAATCCAGCTCCCTCACACTGACACTCAGTAACCCCTCTGCCCCAGCGCCCCGTGTTACTGACTGTATCTCTACTGATGTTAATCCAGCTCCCTCACACTGTCACTCAGTAACCCCTCTCCCCGCTGCGCCCTGTGTTACTGACGGTATATCTACTGATGTTAATCCAGCTCCCTCACACTGTCACTCAGGAACCCCTCTCCCCAAGCGCCCTGTGTCACTGACTGTATCTCTCCTGATGTTAATCCAGCTCCCTCACACTGTCACTCAGCAACCCCTCTCCCCCAGCGCCCTGTGTACTGACTGTATCTCTACTGATGTTAATCCAGCTCCCTCACACTGTCACTCAGTAACCCCTCTCCACCCAGCGCCCTGTGTCACTGACTGTGTCTCTACTGATGTTAATCCAGCTCCCTCACACTGTCACTCAGTAACCCCTCTCCCCCAGCGCCCTGTGTTACTGAGTGTATCTCTACTGATGTTAATCCAGCTCCCTCACACTGTCACTCAGTAACCCCTCTCCCCCAGCGCCCTGTGTAACTGACTGTATCTCTACTGATGTTAATCCAGCTCCCTCACACTGTCACTCAGTAACCCCTCTCCCCCAGCGCCCCGTGTTACTGACTGTATCTCTACTGATGTTAATCCAGCTCCCTCACACTGTCACTCAGTAACCACTCTCCTCCCATCGCCCTGTGTCACTGACTGTATCTCTACTGATGTTAATCCAGCTCCCTCACACTGTCACTCAGTAACCCCTCTCCCCAGCGCCCTGTGTCACTGACTGTATCTATACTGATGTTAATCCAGCTCCCTCACACGGTCACTCAGTAACCCCTCTCCACCAGCGCCCTGTGTCACTGACTGTATCTCTACTGATGTTAATCCAGCTCCCTCACAGTCACTCAGTAACCCCTCTCCCCCAGTGCCCTGTGTCACTGACTGTATCTCTACTGATGTTAATCCAGCTCCCTCACACGGTCACTCAGTAACCCCTCTCCACCAGCGCCCTGTGTCACTGACTGTATCTCTACTGATGTTAATCCAGCTCCCTCACAGTCACTCAGTAAGCCCTCTCCCCCCAGCGCCCTCTGTTACTGACTGTATCTCTACTGATGTTAATCCAGCTCCCTCACACTGTCACTCAGTAACCCCTCTCCCCCAGCGCCCTGTGTCACTGACTGTATCTCCACTGATGTTAATCTAGCTCCCTCACACTGTCACTCAGTAACCCCTATCCCAGCGCCCTGTGTTACTGACTGTATCTCTACTGATGTTAATCCAGCTCCCTCACACTGTCACTCAGTAACCCCTCTCCCCCAGCGCCCTGTGTTACTGACAGTATCTCTACTGATGTTAATCCAGCTCCCTCACACTGTCACTCAGTAACCCCTCTCACTCAGCGCCCTGTGTCACTGACTGTATCTCGACTGATGTTAATCCAGCTCCCTCACACTGTCACTCAGTAACCCCTCTCCCCCAGCGCCCTGTGTCACTGACTGTATCTCTACTGATGTTAATCCAGCTCCCTCACACTGTCACTCAGTAACCCCTCTCCCCCAGCGCCCGTGTACTGACTGTATCTCTACTGCTGTTAATCCAGCTCCCTCACACTGTCACTCAGTAACCCCTCTCCCCAGCGCCCTGTGTTACTGACTGTATCTCCACTGATGTTAATCCAGCTCCCTCACACTGTCACTCAGTAACCCTCTCCCCCAGCGCCCTGTGTCACTGACTGTATCTCTACTGCTGTTAATCCAGCTCCCTCACACTGTCACTCAGTAACCCCTCTCCCCCAGCGCCCTGTGTTACTGACTGTATCTCTACTGATGTTAATCCAGCTCCCTCACACTGTCACTCAGTAACCCCTCTCCCCCAGCGCCCTGTGTCACTGACTGTATCTCTACTGATGTTAATCCAGCTCCCTCACACTGTCACTCAGTAATCCCTCTCCCCCAGCGCCCTGTGTTACTGACTGTATCTCTACTGATGTTAATCCAGCTCCCTCACACTGTCACTCAGTAACCCCTCTCCCCCAGCGCCCTGTGTCACTGACTGTATCTCTACTGATGTTAATCCAGCTCCCTCACACTGTCACTCAGTAACCCCTCTCCACCAGCGCCCTGTGTCACTGACTGTATCTCTACTGATGTTAATCCAGCTCCCTCACACTGTCACTCAGTAACCCCTCTCCCCCAGCGCCCTGTGTTACTGACTGTATCTCACTGATGTTAATCTAGCTCCCTCACACTGTCACTCAGTAACCCCTCTCACCCCAGCGCCCTATATTACTGACTGTATATCTACTGATGTTAATCCAGCTCCCTCACACTGTCACTCAGTAACCCCTCTCCCCCATCGCCCTGTGTCACTGACTGTATCTCTACTGATGTTAATCCAGCTCCCTCACACTGTCAATCAGTAACACCTCTCCCCCAGCGCCCTGTGTCACTGACTGTATCTCTACTGATGTTAATCCAGCTCCCTCACACTGTCACTCAGTAACCCCTCTCCCCCCAGCGCCCTGTGTTACTGACTGTATCTCTACTGATGTTAATCCAGCTCCCTCACACTGTCACTCAGTAACCCCTCTCCCCCAGCGCCCTGTGTCACTGACTGTATCTCCACTGATGTTAATCCAGCTCCCTCACACTGTCACTCAGTAACCCCTATCCCCAGCGCCCTGTGTCACTGACTGTATCTCTACTGATGTTAATCCAGCTCCCTCACACTGTCACTCAGTAACCCCTCTCCCCAGCGCCCTGTGTGACTGACTGTATCTCTACTGCTGTTAATCCAGCTCCCTCACACTGTCACTCAGTAACCCCTCTCCCCCAGCGCCCTGTGTTACTGACTGTATCTCTACTGATGTTAATCCAGCTCCCTCACACTGTCACTCAGTAACCCCTCTCCCCCAGCGCCCTGTGTTACTGACTGTATCTCTACTGATGTTAATCCAGCTCCCTCACACTGTCACTCAGGAACCCCTCTCCCCAGCGCCCTGTGTTACTGACTGTATCTCTCCTGATGTTAATCCAGCTCCCTCACACTGTCACTCAGTAACCCCTCTCCCCCAGCGCCCTGTGTTACTGACTGTATCTCACTGATGTTAATCCATCTCCCTCACACTGTCACTCAGTAACCCCTCTTCCCCAGCGCCCTGTGTCACTGACTGTATCTCTACTGATGTTCATCCAGCTCCCTCACACTGTCACTCAGTAACCCCTATCCCAGCGCCCTGTGTTACTGACTGTATCTCTACTGCTGTTAATCCAGCTCCCTCACACTGACACTCAGTAACCCCTCTGCCCCAGCGCCCCGTGTTACTGACTGTATCTCTACTGCTGTTAATCCAGCTCCCTCACAGTCACTCAGTAACCCCTCTCCCCCAGCGCCCTGTGTTACTGACTGTATCTCTACTGATGTTAATCCAGCTCCCTCACACTGTCACTCAGTAACCCCTCTCCCCCCAGCGCCCTGTGTCACTGACTGTATCTCTACTGATGTTAATCCAGCTCCCTCACACTGTCACTCAGTAACCACTCTCCCCCAGCGCCCTGTGTTACTGAGTGTATCTCTGCTGAAGTTAATCCAGCTCCCTCACACTGTCACTCAGTAACCCCTCTCCCCCAGCGCCCAGTGTCACTGACTGTATCTCCACTGATGTTAATCTAGCTCCCTCACACTGTCACTCAGTAACCCCTATCCCAGCGCCCTGTGTCACTGACTGTATCTCTACTGATGTTAATCCAGCTCCCTCACACTGTCACTCAGTAACCCCTCTCCCCCAGCGCACTGTGTGACTGACTGTATCTCTACTGCTGTTAATCCAGCTCCCTCACACTGACACTCAGTAACCCCTCTGCCCCAGCGCCCCGTGTTACTGACTGTATCTCTACTGATGTTAATCCAGCTCCCTCACACTGTCACTCAGTAACCCCTCTCCCCCGCTGCGCCCTGTGTTACTGACGGTATATCTACTGATGTTAATCCAGCTCCCTCACACTGTCACTCAGGAACCCCTCTCCCCAAGCGCCCTGTGTCACTGACTGTATCTCTCCTGATGTTAATCCAGCTCCCTCACACTGTCACTCAGTAACCCCTCTCCCCCCAGCGCCCTGTGTTACTGACTGTATCTCCACTGATGTTAATCCATCTCCCTCACACTGTCACTCAGTAACCCCTCTCCCCCAGCGCCCTGTGTCACTGACTGTATCTCTACTGATGTTAATCCAGCTCCCTCACACTGTCACTCAGTAACCCCTATCCCAGCGCCCTGTGTTACTGACTGTATCTCTACTGCTGTTAATCCAGCTCCCTCACAGTCACTCAGTAACCCCTCTCCCCCAGCGCCCTGTGTTACTGACTGTATCTCTACTGATGTTAATCCAGCTCCCTCACACTGTCACTCAGTATCCACTCTCCCCCAGCGCCCTGTGTTACTGAGTGTATCTCTACTGATGTTAATCCAGCTCCCTCACACTGTCACTCAGTAACCCCTCTCCCCCAGCGCCCTGTGTTACTGACTGTATCTCTACTGATGTTAATCCAGCTCCCTCACACTGTCACTCAGTAACCCCTCTCCTCCCATCGCCCTGTGTCAATGACTGTATCTCTACTGATGTTAATCCAGCTCCCTCACACTGTCACTCAGTAACCCCTCTCCCCCAGCGCCCTGTTTTAATGACTGTATCTCGACTGATGTTAATCCAGCTCCCTCACACTGTCACTCAGTAACCCCTCTCCCCCAGCGCCCTGTGTTACTGACGGTATCTCTGCTGATGTTAATCCAGCTCCCTCACACTGTCACTCAGTAACCCATCTCCCTTAGCACCCTGTGTTACTGACTGTATCTCTACTGATGTTAATCCAGCTCACTCACAGTCACTCAGTAACCCCTCTCCCCCCAGCGCCCTGTGTCACTGACTGTATCTCTACTGATGTTAATCCAGCTCCCTCACACTGTCACTTAGTAACCCCTCTCCCCCAGCGCCCTGTGTCACTGACTGTATCTCTGCTGATGTTAATCCAGCTCCCTCACACTGTCACTAAATAACCCCTCTCCCTCAGCGCCCTGTGTTACTGACTGTATCTCTGCTGATGTTAATCCAGCTCCCTCACACTGTCACTCAGTAACCCCTCTCCCCAGCGCCCTAATGTTACTGACTGTATCTCTACTGATGATAATCCAGCTCCCTCACACTGTCACTCAGTAACCCCTCTCCCCCAGCGCCCGGTGTTACTGACTGTATCTCTACTGATGTTAATCCAGCTCCCTCACACTGTCACTCAGTAACCCCTCTCCCCCAGCGCCCTGTGTCACTGACTGTATCTCGACTGATGTTAATCCATCTCCCTCACACTGTCACTCAGTAACCCCTATCCCCCCAGCGCCCTGTGTCACTGACTGTATCTCTACTAATGTTAATCCAGCTCCCTCACACTGTCACTCAGTCACCCCTCTCCCCCAGCGCCCTGTGTTTCTGACTGTATCTCTGCTGATGTTAATCCAGCTCCCTCACACTGTCACTCAGTCACCCCTCTCCCCCAGCACCCTGTGTTACTGACTGTATCACAACTGATATTCAACCAGCTCCGATATGGGGCAGCGCTGAGGACAAGGGCGAATAAATATCTCAAGAATCATTTTGAGTTAAAGAAAACGCAGGAAATGGATCCTGAATAATGTAAAAGTTCACACTGAAGAATTTCCCACCTCGTCAAAGATAACGCGTGGCGGATAAACAGATTCACGGACAGCTTGTGTCGAGAAGTATCCAGCATGAATAATAATGGGCTCAGCTTGGAGAAAGCAGTTTCAATCAACTGTTTGCAAATGTCACAGGAATTGCTCGGCAGTGTTCCTTGCTCCGGGGAAGGGCGTTCGAGAATGCTGCAGTGTTTGCTCCGTCGCCCTCAGTTTCCATTGGAGGAACAGGAGGAGGCCATTCAGCCCCCTCGAACCTGTTACATTAGGAACAGGAGGTGGCCATTCAGCCCCTCGAGCCTGTTACATTAGGAACAGGAGGAGGCCATTCAGCCCATCGAGCCTGTTACATTAGGAACAGGAGGAGGCCATTCAGCCCCTCGAGCCTGTTACATTAGGAACAGGAGGAGGCCATTCAGCCCCTCGAGCCTGTTACATTAGGAACAGGAGGAGGCCATTCAGCCCATCGAGCCTGTTACATTAGGAACAGGAGGAGGCCATTCGGCCCCTCGAGCCTGTTTCATTAGGAACAGGAGGAGGCCATTCATCCCCCTCGAGCCTGTTACATTAGGAACAGGAGGAGGCCATTCAGCCCCCTCGAACCTGTTACATTAGGAACAGGAGGTGGCCATTCAGCCCATCGAGCCTGTTACATTAGGAACAGGAGGAGGCCATTCAGCCCCCTCGAGCCTGTTACATTAGGAACAGGAGGAGGCCCATCAGTCCCCTCGAGCCTGTTCCGCCATTCAATGAGATTACAGATGATCTGTACCTCAACTCCATCCGCCCGCCTTGATACTCTTACCAAACAAAAATCCAGCAATCTCAGTTTTGAAAGCTCCAATTGACCCCCAGCCTCGACATATTTTTGAGGGAGAGAGTTCCAGATTTCCACCAGCCTTTGTGTGAAGAAGTGTTTCCTGACATCACCCCTGAACGGCCTGGCTCTAATTTGAAGGTTCTGCCCCCTTGTTCTGGACTCTCCCCCCACCAGAGGAAATAGTTTCTCTCGATCGACCCGATCGAATCCTTTAATCATCTCAAACACCTCGATCAGATCACCCCTTAATCTTCTACACTCGAGGGAACACAAGCCCAGTCTGTGCAACCAGTCTTCGGAATTTAACCCTTTTAGCCCCCGAGATCAGTCTGGTGAATCTGTGCTGCCCCCCCCCTCCGAGGCCAAGATATCCTTCCTGAGGTGCGGGGCCCAGAACTGAACACAGTCAGATTAGTGTCAGCTGTGGCTCAGTAGGCAGCACTCTCGCCTCTGAGTCAGAAGGTTGTGGGTTCGAGCCCCTACTCCAGAGACTCGAGTACTGAGGGAGCGCCGCACTGTCGGAGGGGCGGTACTGAGGGAGCGCCGCACTGTGGGAGGGGCGGTACTGAGGGAGCGCCGCACTGTCGGAGGGACGGTACTGAGGGAGCACCGCACTGTGGGAGGGGCGGTACTGAGGGAGCGCCGCACTGTCGGAGTGGCAGTACTGAGGGAGCGCCGCACTGTCGGAGGGGCGGTACTGAGGGAGCGCCGCACTGTCGTAGGGGCGGTACTGAGGGAGCGCCGCACTGTCGGAGGGGCGGTACTGAGGGAGCGCCGCACTGTCGGAGGGGCCGGTACTGAGGGAGCGCCGCACTGTGGGAGGGGCGGTACTGATGGAGCGCCGCACTGTCGGAGGGGCGGTACTGAGGGAGCGCCGCACTGTCGGAGGGGGCGGTGCTGAGGGAGCGCCGCACTGTCGGAGGGGCGGTACTGAGGGAGCGCCGCACTGTCGGAGGGGCGGTACTGAGGGAGCGCCGCACTGTCGGAGGGGCGGTACTGAGGGAGCGCCGCACTGTCGGATGGGCGGTACTGAGGGAGCGCCGCACTGTCGGAGGGGCGGTACTGAGGGAGCGCCGCACTGTCGGAGGGGTGGTACTGAGGGAGCGCCGCACTGTCGGAGGGGTGGTACTGACGAAGCGCCGCACTGTTGGAGGTGCCGTCTTTCAGATGAGACGTTAAACCGAGGCCCCCGTCTGTTCTCTCAGATGGGTGTAAAAGATCCCACGGCCACTATTGGAAGAAGAGCAGGGGGGAGTTCACCCCGGTGTCCTGGGTCCAATATTAATCCCTCAACCAACATCACTGAAGATTATCTGGTAATTGTCACATGGCTGCTTGCGGGAGCTTGCAGTGCGCAAATTGGCTGCTGCGTTTCCCACATTACAACAGTGACCACACTTCAAAAAAAGTACTTCATTGGCTGTGAAGGGCTTTGGGACGTCCTGAGGTGGGGAAAGGCGCCGGAGAAATGCGAGTCTTTGCAGTGGTGTTGAGGTTAAAATTGTGGGGTTAGAGGTCGGGTATAAGATAACGTACATACACTACACACACGCGCAGCCAAACTAAGACCCACTGATACAGTGTGTTTGCAATTTTAGCAGGCAGATCTCTGTAGCTCGGATTAGGCAGCACTAGGAGCTTTACACGGCTCAGTATAGTATGCAGGATAATACCAGGCTGTTCCTGTCATGAAACAATCTGCTCCAATCCCCGGAGGTGGACAGAGTTTAGAAGGGACATCCTAGAAACATAGAAACATAGAAGATAGGAGCAGGAGTAGGCCATTCGGCCCCTCGAGCCTGCGCTGCCATTCGATGAGATCATGGCTGATCATCCAAACTCAGTACCCTGTACCTGCCTTCTCCCCATATCCCTTGATCCCTTTAGCTTTAAGAAATATATCTAACTCATTCTTGAATATATTTAATGACTTGGCCTCAACTACCTTCTGTGGTAGAGAATTCCACAGGTTCACCACTCTCTGGGTGAAGAAATTCTTCCTCATTTCTGTCCTAAATGGCTTACCCCTTATCCTTAGACTGTGACCCCTGGTTCTGGACTCTCCGACCATTGGGAACATTCTTCCTGCATCTAGTTTGTTCAGACCTTTTATATGTTTCGATGAGATCCCCTCTCATTCTTCTATACTCCAGCGAGTATAAGCCCAATCGACCCAATCTCTCCTCATATGTCATTCCTGCCATCCCAGGTATCAGCCTTGTGAATCTTCGCTGAACTCCTGCCATGGCAAGAACATCCTTCCTCAGATAAGGCGACCAAAACTGCACACAGTACTCAAGGTGTGGTCTCACCAAGGCCCTGTACAACTGCAGCAGGACATCTCTGTTCCTATACTCAAACCCTTTTGCTATGAAAGCCAACATACCATTTGCCTTTTTCACCGCCTGCTGCACCTGCATGCTTACCTTCAGCGACTGGTGCAGAAGGACACCCAGGTCTCGTTGCACTTCCCCTTCTCCCAATCTATTGCCATTCAGGAAGGGACCCTTATCGTAATGTTTCGGCTTATCCTTTCCCCACACACTCTTTACCCTTCTATATCCCTCTATTCGTTCACCTCTGACAAGCCTCCTTTCAATTCTGCAAAGCAAAGTTTTATCCAGTCTGTCCCCCTAACTCAGGAACCCTCCCAGATCTCTGCGCTCCTCCAATTCCGGCCTCTCGCGCATCCCCCCAATTTCCATCGCTCCGCCATTGGCGACCGCGACGGGGCCCCCAGCTCTGGAATTCCCTCCCTCAACCTCTCCGCCTCTCTCTCTCCCCTCCTTTAAGATGCTCCTTAAAACCGACCTCTTTGACCCATCTTTTGGTCGCCGGTCCCTAATATCTCCTGATGTGGCTCGGGGTCTGAGTTACGCTCCTGTGAAGCGACTTGGGACGTTCCACGACGTTAAAGGCGCTGGATAAATGGGAATTATTGTTGATCAGCCTCATAGCTTGTCTCCACGCTACCTCCAGTGGGAGCGTGCAATGAATCTGGGAGAGGAGAGAGGAGAGAGTGGGCAAAAAAATAAAAGCAATTAATTCCATTAAAAAAAATCCATCCAAGAGCTTTGTTTGGACAAGTGGCTGGGCTCAAGATGCTTTCATCTGTGATTGGTGGGGACAGCAGCCAATTGGAGGAGGGGGTGGGTTGGGGAGAGAGCCAATCAGCGGTGGGCTGGCGGCCGGCCGGCCAATGGACTGCGGCCGCCGCCTGTCAATCACTGCCGGCCAATCAGGCGCGAGCGGGTCGCCGGCCAATCGGCGGAGGGTTTGGACGGAGCGGGCCAATGGGACGCAGCCAAGGGGGGGGGCGGGGCTCCGGCCGTTGGCGCCTTTTTTCTTCTTCGCCCGGGCGAGGCGACGCCGCCATCTTGAGCGAGTGGAGAGAAGAAGAAGGATGGAAGGTCGTGTCTAGAGCAGGAGAGCCGCTTCCCTGGCGTGGAGACACAGAGAGGACAAGTGTAATTGGACTTTTTACCTCAGAAACGTCGTGGATAAGGAAAAAGAAGAAAAAAAGAGAAAACTTGCCCTCAAGAGGCAACTGCCATCATCAAGAAACTACTTTTCCCCCCCCACGCTCCAAATTTTTTCCACCCCCCTGCTTATTTTTAGGCTGCTGACCCTTGGCGGCCCCGCCGTATCTGACTGGGGCGGTCGGCACTGGCCGGATGGTCGGCCATGGGGGGCGTCGCCCAGCCCGGTTCTGTCCTCGCCCCCCCCGCCCACCGAATGGAGGCGCGGCTCACGCGCCCGCGCTTTCTCCAGCCGCCGGATCCGGAGGAGGCTGTTCGGCCGGCCGGTAATAAGAGCCATCATGCCCAATTTCTCTCTTCGAGTGCCTATCCAAGTAATTTTTAAATGTGATGAGGGTTTCTGCCTGGACCGCCCTTTCAGGCAGTGAGTTACAGACCCCCACCACCCTCTGGGTGAAAAAAGTTCCTCAACTCCCCTCTAATCCTTCTCCCAATGACTTTAAATCTCTGCTCCCTGGTTATTGACCGCTCTGCTAAGGGAAATAGGACATAAGAAATAGGAGGAGTCGGCCATTCGGTCCCTGGAGCCTGCTCCGCCATTTAATAAGATCACGGCTGATCTTCAACATCAACTCCACTTTCTCACCCGATCCCCATATCCCTCGATTCCCCTAGAGTCCAAAAATGGAGCAATCTCAACGACTGCGCATCCACAGCCCTCTGTGGCGGAGAATTCCAAAGATTCACAACCCTCCAAGTGAAGAAATTCCTCCTCATCTCAGTCCTAAATGGCCGACCCCTTATCCTGAGACTGTGGCCCCTAAGGTCCTTCCTGTCCACTCTATCTAGGCCCCCCCCCCCCCCCCCCATCGTCATTTTATACACCTCAATTAAATCTCCCCTCAGCCTTCTATGTTTCAAAGAAAACAACCCCAGCCCGTCCAATCTTTCCTCAGAGCAGCACCGTGATAAAGAGCAAGTAAACGTAAAGATTGTCCTGGCGGGCGTAGCTCCGGCTGGGAATGGAACCTGGAGCCTTCCGAGTCAGTGGGGCTCAGTACCACGCACCGGGCGGGGGGCACTCAGTCCTGAAGCATCGACGGGCCATGATGAACTTTGCACGAGAATGCAGCGACACGTCTGCAAGGGTGTGTTTCGCATGACGCAATCTTTGTTTTTTTTTGGCATCTGCAAAGGAAAGATTTGCCAAATGTGCTTAATTTTTTATTTCCCACGACAGGGAATGTCCGTCACGGATGTGGTTCCTGTTCGCTGGTGGATGTTTGTCTTCACGGCCAAAAGCTCTGGGGCGGGTACCCGATCTCTCGCGGGAGATCGAGGACTGCAGTTATACCGCCACTCTCCACTGCGAACTGGTTCCAGGTGCACGTTGATGTGAAAATGCTGTGGAATTAGAAGGACCGGTGCTGATCTGACTCTGGCATCCACTAAACCCGGGCCTGTCCGAATTATTGCCCGTGGGCTCTTTCACGTGCACAAACATAGAAACATAGAAGATAGGAGCAGGAGTAGGCCATTCGGCCCCTCGAGCCTGCTCCGCCATTCGATGAGATCATGGCTGATCATCCAAACTCAGTACCCTGTCCCTACCTTCTCCCCATATCCCTTGATACCTTTAGCTTTAAGAAATATATCTAACTCATTCTTGAATATATTTAATGACTTGGCCTCAACTGCCTTCTGTGGTAGAGAATTCCACAGGTTCACCACTCTCTGGGTGAAGAAATTCTTCCTCATTTCTGTCCTAAATGGCTTACCCCTTATCCTTAGATTATGACCACTGGTTCTGGACTCTCCGACCATTGGGAACATTCTTCCTGCATCTAGTTTGTCCAGACCTGTCAGAATTTTATATGTTTCGATGAGATCCCCTCTCATTCTTCTAAACTACAGCGAGTATAAGCCCAATCGACCCAATCTCTCCTCATATGTCATTCCTGCCATCCCAGGTTATCAGCCTTGTGAATCTTCGCTGAACTCCTTCCATGGCAAGAACATCCTTCCTCAGATAAGGCGACCAAAACTGCACACAGTACTCAAGGTGTGGTCTCACCAAGGCCCTGTACAACTGCAGCAAGACATCCTTGCTCCTGTACTCAAACCCTTTCGCTATGCCTTCTTCACCGCCTGCTGTACCTGCATGCTTACCTTCAGCGACTGGTGCACAAGGACACCCAGGTCTCGTTGCACTTCCCCTTCTCTCAATCTATTGCCATTCAGATAATAGTCTGCCTTTCTGTTTTTGACACCAAAGTGGATAACCCCAGGCAATTTGGTTCCGTTTCTGCTTAGATTTCCTCGTCTCCGCTTCGTCCTGTTCGGATTCTATGGGTCTGCAAAGATAGACAGACTTGCATTTCTCCAGCGCCTTTTACAACCTCAGGACGTCCCAAAGCGCTTCACAGCCCATGAAGGACTTTTTTGAAGGGTAGTCACTGTAGGAAACGGGGCAGCCAATTTGCACACAGCAAGCTCCTACAAACAGCAATGTGATAATGACCAGGTTATCTGTTTTTAGTGATAAATATTGGCCCCAGGACACCAGGGAGAACTCCGCCCCCCCCCCCCCCCTCTGCTCTTCTTCCAATAGTGGCCGTGGGATCTTTTACGACCACCTGAGGGGGCAGACGGGGGCCTCGGTTTAACGTCTCATCCCGAAAGTTGGCATCTCCGACAGTGCGGCGCTCCCTCAGTACCGCCCCTCCGACAGTGCGGCGCTCCCTCAGTACCGTCCCTCCGACAGTGCGGCGCTCCCTCAGTACCGTCCCTCCAACAGTGCGGCGCTCCCTCAGCACCGCCCCTCCGACAGTGCGGCGCTCCCTCAGTACCGCCCCTCCGACAATGCGGCGCTCCCTCAGTACCGCCCCTCCGACAGTGCGGCGCTCCCTCAGTACCGCCCCTCCGACAGTGCGGCGCTCCCTCAGTACCGTCCCTCCGACAGTGCGGCGCTCCCTCAGTACCGCCCCTCCGACAGTGCGGCGCTTCCTCAGTACCGCCCCTCCGACAGTGCGGCGCTCCCTCAGTACAGCCCCTCTGACAGTGCGGCGCTCCCTCAGTACCGCCCCTCCGACAGTGCGGCGCTCCCTCAGTACCGCCCCTCCGACAGTGCGACGCTCCCTCAGTACCGCCCCTCCGACAGTGCGGCGCTTCCTCAGTACCGCCCCTCCGACAGTGCGGCGCTCCCTCAGTACCGCCCCTCCGACAGTGCGGCGCTCCCTCAGTACCGCCCCTCCGACAGTGCGGCGCTCCCTCAGTACCGCCCCTCCGACAGTGCGGCGCTCCCTCAGTACCGCCCCTCCGACGGTGCGGCGCTCCCTCAGCACTGCACTGGGAGCGTCAGCCTAGATTTTTGCGCTCAAGTCTCTGGAGTGGGGGCTCGAACCCACAACCTTCTGTCTCCGCGGCGAGAGTGAGGCCCACTGAGCCACGGCCGACCCTTTCGGAATGATTTGGTTTTGGCGGAAGCCGCTGTCACGGCGTCAAAAAGGGGTGGAGGGAAGAGCCAAGGAATGCAGGAGAGGGACTGCCCACGGTAGGGGAATACTGCACTGTTTGCGTTCAAGAGAAGCCCCCCTGACGGAGGAAGACCGAAATAAATGCGGCCCGAGTGGAGCAATAAAGGATCCCTGCCAGATGAGGGGGTGATCTACTCTTTCGACAGCTCGCCACCCACGGCAGACGTTTTAAATAAGCAGTGTGGGAGGGAGAAAAGGCAGGTTCATGTTTCAGCAGATCTGATTGAGGTGCTTAACATGTAATAGGGTAGCTACAGACAAAACCATTTCCTCTGGTGGCTGAATCCAGCACAAGGCGGCAGAACCTTAAAATTAGGAGCCAGGCCGTCCATGCAGCCAAATCGGGACGCACATTATCCACACAAACGGTCATGGGAATCTGGAACTCTCTCCCCCCAAAAGGCCGTGGTTGCTGGGGGTCAATTAGAGCTTTCAAGACTAAGATCAGGGATATGGGTTAAAGGCGGGTAAATGGAGTTTGGTGGCAGATCAGCTGTGATCTAATCGGATGGCGGAACAGGCTCGAGGGGCTGAATGGCCTCCTCCTGTTTCTAATGTAACAGGCTCGAGGGGGCTGAACGGCCTCCTCCTGTTCCTAATGTAACAGGCTCGAGGGGGCTGAACGGCCTCCTCCTGTTCCTAATGTAACAGGCTCGAGGGGGCTGAACGGCCTCCTCCTGTTCCTAATGTAACAGGCTCGAGGGGGCTGAATGGCCTCCTCCTGTTCCTAATGTAACTGGCTCCAGGGGCTGAATGGCCTCCTCCTGTTCCCTAAGTTCCTACGAGATCCTTCATCAGGTCTTGTCACTGATAGATCTCCACCCAAATCACAAACCCTTTTGTCGTTACAGATGGCGATGGACCGATTGCTGTCCTCATGGTTCAATAACTATGGCACGGAGTTGATTCTGCAGCAATGCAACTCCGGGCAAACGATGTTGCACAAGGACCTGCACATTGCCATGCTATCAGGTGGTCCTTGACTTGTAACAACGCAAAATTTGCCACCAGCTCGGGGCGTAACGTGAGTTATGCGCCGTGTTAAAGCTGTTATAAAATCATGTCTTCAATCCCTGTCGTGTGGATGGGGGTGCACGCGTGCTGTTGTCTGCGCAGGTCCGATACCCAGCGTTGATCGACGGAGCTGTGAGCGTGGTTGAATGTTCTGAAGCTCTGCTGCATTGCGCTTGGGGGATCAGGGAATATTTCGACCGAACTTTGGCATTCTCCACCCCAGAGGGCTGTGGATGCTCAGTCGTTGAGTATATTCAAGTCAGAGAGCGATAGATTTTGGGGCACTAAGGGAACCAAGGTGATCGGGCGTGAAGGTGGAGTTGAGATCGAAGATCAGCCATGATCTTATTGAATGGCGGAGCAGGCTCGAGAGGCCGAATGGCCGACTCCTGCTCCTATTTCATAGGAATACGAACAATGACAGCTTAATAAAGTCCCTCTGGTCCATCGAGCCTGTCCCTCGTGTATCACAATAGATACTCTCCACCAATGTTCCCTCTTATGTTTTTTTTTGGGTGCGCGGTCCGTTCAAAATACCGCGCGTGCGCGGGGAGGTCCCGAGAGCAGCTTAATGGGAACATTGCTCTCCACCTCCAACCGAAACTGCCAGAAACCAGATTTAAAAAACCCCGGCCAATATGGGGTGGGAAAATTCCTCTCCGACCCATCCAGGTGATCGAAACCAGATTAGGAGATCACTCTCTGGTCCTAAATGTAATATCTCCAAGTTTGCAGATGACACAAAGCTGGGTGGGTGTGTGTGCTGCGAGGAGGATACCGAGAAACTCCAGGATGATTTGGACAGGTTGGGTGAGTGGGCAGAAGCGTGGCAGATGCAATATAACGTGGATAAGTGCGAGGTTATCCACTTTGGTGTCAAAAACAGAAAGGCAGACTATATCTGAATGGCAATAGATTGGGAGAAGGGGAAGTGCAACGAGACCTGGGTGTCTTTGTGCACCAGTCGCTGAAGGTAAGCATGCAGGTGCAGCAGGCGGTGAAGAAGGCCTTCATAGCGAAAGGGTTTGAGTACAGGAGCAAGGATGTCCTGCTGCAGTTGTACAGGGCCTTGGTGAGACCACACCTTGAGTATTGTGTGCAGCTTTGGTCGCTTATCTGAGGAAGGATGTTCTTGCCATGGAAGGAGTTCAGCGAAGATTCACAAGGCTGATACCGGGGATGGCAGGAATGACATATGAGGAGAGATTGGGTCGATTGGGCTTATACTCGCTGGAGTATAGAAGAATGAGAGGGGATCTCATTGAAACATATACAATTCTGACAGGTCTGGACAAACTAGATGCAGGAAGAATGTTCCCGATGGTCAGAGAGTCCAGAACCAGGGGTCATAGTCTAAGGATAAGGGGTAAGCCATTTAGGACAGAAATGAGGAAGAATTTCTTCACCCAGAGAGGGTGAACCTGTGGAATTCTCTACCACAGAAGGTAGTTGAGGCCAAGTCATTAAATATATTCAAGAAGGAGTTAGATATATTTCTTAAAGCTAAAGGGATCAAGGGATATGGGGAGAAAGCAGGGACAGGGTACTGAGTTTGGATGATCAGCCATGATCTCATCGAATGGCGGAGCAGGCTCGAGGGGCCGAATGGCCTACTCCTGCCCCTATCTTTGATGTTTCTATGTTTTACCTATCCTTCTGTAAGAGGTGATCGCCGCCCCAGAACAGCCAGAAACAGGATCAGCTCTCGCTCGAGGGAATTCAGCGAGCCGGCGTCCACCGCGCGCGAGAAGACAGCCTGTTCCAGAGCTCCGCTATTCTCTGGGAGAAGAACCACCTCCTGACACCCAACCTCGATCTCTCCTTAAATCTACAATTTCAATCTGTGGCCCTCCTGGTCTTCCCTAACCTATTTAATTGGAACTGTTAACAATTTCTTACGTTCTTAACTTTCCCCCGGGGCATTGAGCAGGTGGGGTGGAATCCATAGACGGTCTGTGGAAGGATTGGGTTTAATCGGGGCGGGGGTGGGGGGGGAAATGCACTATTCTCCTTCTGTACTTTTATCCGTCCTAACAGCGGAAATATTCCCACTCCAAAGGCATCGGGCGATTGAGCTACAAGGAAGAGACCTCGCACATCTAAAGCCTTCGAAGAAGAGAGGGGTGGCCCTGTAGGTGTCCATCAGAGATATTAAGCTGCACAGAACAGGTAAATCCAGACTGCAACTTCCTGGTATGCTGCGACAGTAGGACAGGGGGTGCACAGGTGCAAAGTGGTGAGTGGCAAATCTAGGATTTGATCAGGAAGAGTTTCATGGTACAGTGTGATCAGTACAGTGTGATGAGAGGCGATCTTATTGAAACATATAAGATTGTGAAGGGGTTGGATCGGGCGGATGCGGGGAGGATGTTCCCGATGACGGGTGAAACTAGAACTAGGGGGCATAGTCTTAGAATAAGGGGCTGCTCTTTCAAAACTGAGATGAGAAGGAACTACTTCACTCAGAGGGTGGTAGGTCCATGGAATATGCTGCCCCAAAAAGCTGTAGAAGCTACATCATTACATAAATTTAAAACAGAAATAGACAGTTTCCTAGAAGTAAAGGGAATTAAGGGTTACGGGGAGCGGGCAGGAATTTGGACAGGAGTCTAGGTTTGGATCGGTCATGGCCCTGTGGGTAGTGGAGCGGGCCCAGGGGCCGTGTAGCCTGATCCTGCTCCTATTTCGTGTGTCCAATTCTGTTAGGTTCAGGAGATGGTTCTGTGATAGTAGATTGGCGGTTAGGATCAGATCAGCCATGATCTTATTGAATGGCGGAGCAGGCTCGAGGGGCCAATTGGCCTACTCCTGCTCCTATTTCTTATGTACATGCAACGAGCTTCCAGGCAGGGTCGCAGAGGTGAAAACATTGATTTGCAAAAAAAGGATTGACAAGGATGATACCTGAACGGAGGGGTTATACCCATCGGGAAAGATCGAACAGTCTGGGGGCTCTTTACTCTGCAAAAGAGAAGGCTGAGGATGACCTGATGGAGGTCTTTAAGATTATGAAAGGGTTGGCTCGGGTAGACGTAGCGAAGGTGTTTCCACCTGTCGGGGGAGACCAGAACTAGGGGCCATCAATATAACAGCATAGAATGGTTACAGCACAGAAGGAGGCCATTCGGCCTGCCGAGCCCGTGCCGACTCTCTGCAAGAGCACTTAAGCTAGTCCCACTCCCCCCCCCCCCCCCCCCCCCCCCCCCCCCGCCCTTTCCCCGTAGCCCTGCAATTTTTTTCCTTCAGGTACTTATCCAATTCCCTTTTGAAAGCCACGATTGAGTCTGCCTCCACCACCCTTTCAGGCAGTGAATTCCAGATCCTAACCACTCGCTGCGTAAAAAAGTTTTTCCTCGTGTCGCCTTTGGTTCTTCTGCCAATCACCTTAAATCTGTGTCCTCTTGTTCTCGACCCTTCCGCCAATGGGAACAGTTTTTCTCTATCTACTCTGTCCAGACCCCTCATGATTTTTGAACACCTCTATCAGATCTCCTCTCAAACTTCTCTGCTCTAAGGAGAACAACCCCAGCTTCTCCAGTCTCTCCACATCACTGAAGTCCCTCATCCCTGGAACCATTCTGGTCAATCTCCCCTTAACCTTCTCTGCTCTAAGGAGAACAACCCCAGCTTCTCCAGTCTCTCCACGTCACTGAAGTCCCTCATCCCTGGTACCATTCTGGTCAATCTCCCCTTCACCTTCTCTGCTCCAAGGAGAACAATCCCAGCTTCTCCAGTCTCTCCACATCACTGAAGTCCCTCATCCCTGGTACCATTCTGGTCAATCTCCCCTTAACCTTCTCTGCTCTAAGGAGAACAATCCCAGCTTCTCCAGTCTCTCCATTAACTGAAGTCCCTCATCCCTGGAATCATTCCCGTAAATCTTTTCTGCACCCTCTCTAAGGCCTTCACATCCTTCCTAAAGTGCGGTGGCCAGAATTGGACACAATGCTCCAGTTGTGGCCGAACCAGTGTTTTTTTATAAAGGTTCATCTTAACGTCCTTGCTTTTGCACTCGATTCATAACTTCCATGCTTTTGTACTAAGATAGTCACTAATAAATCCAATCGGGAATTCAGGAGAAACTTCTTTGCCCAGAGAGTGGTGAGAATGTGGAACTCGCTCCCACAGGGAGTGGTCGAGGCGAATAGCGTCGATGCATTTAAGGGGGAAGCTGGATAAACACATGAGGGAGAAAGGAATAGAAGGATATGGTGATGGGGTGAGATGAAGAGGGGGTGGGAGGAGGCTCATGTGGAGCTTATATTCTCATATTTCAGACTAATAAGGGCATCAAGGGATATGGCGATAGGGCCGGTGAATGGAGTTGAGGCAGAAGATCAGCCATGATCTCATTGAATGGCGGAGCAGGCTCGAAGGGCCGAATGGCCTCCTCCTGCTCCTATTTCTTATGTTCTTATAAACACCGGCATGGACCAGTTGGGCCGAATGGCCTGTTTCTGTGCTAAGGATTTGAGTATAAGAGTAAAGACGTCTTACTGCAATTATATCGGGCCCTGGTGAGACCACACCTGGAGCATTGTGTACAGTTTCGGTCTCCTTACCTAAGGAAGGATATACTTGCCATAGAGGGAGTGCAGCGAAGGTTCACCAGACTGGTTCCTGGGATGGGGGGGATTGTCCTATGAGGAGAGATTGAGTAGACTGGGCCTATATTCTCTAGAGTTTAGAAGAATGAGAGGCGATCTCATTGAAACATACAAAATTCTTACAGGGATTGACAGGGTAGATGCTGAGAGGCTGTTTCCCCCTGGCTGGAGAGTCTAGAACCAGGGGTCACAGTCTCAGGATAAGGGGTCGGCCACTGAGATGAGGAGGAATTTCTTCACTCAGAGGGCGGTGAATCTTTGGAATTCTCTACCCCAGAGGGCTGTGGAGGCTCAGTCGTTGAGTATATTCAAGACAGTGATCGATAGATTTTTGAATATTAAGGGAATCAAGTGATATGGGGATAGTTCAGGAAAGTGGAGATGAGGTCGGAGATCAGCCATGATCTTATTGAATGGCGGAGCAGGCTCGAGGGGCCGAATGGCCTCCTCCTGCTCCCAATTCTTAGGTTTCTTATGCGATGTCATTATCGAAGTAGATGTTGGATGAAATGATGGACTGTAAGGTTTTTGCTCGCGGGCAGAGCAGGTGAGAAGGCCGGTGCTTTCCGCGTCTCTCGACAGATCTGAGCTTCCACACTGTACAATTGGAAAGACCACAGCTCCGACGTCCTTGCGGCATCTCTCCGTGAAGCTGATCATAATGGGGGATGTTCGTGCGGTGGCAACACTTCCACTAGGAAGCGGTTCAGGATTTATTTTTTGCGTCTCATTGCACGCAACAGCCTTGCGACTGGGAGAGGCTGCCTTTCAACCTGCCTGTCAGTCTGGGATAGATTCCAACACAGGCCCCAGAGGTGAAAATGAAGTGTTGCAACTACGCTGTGCTATCTGCAGGCTGCTAATTGTTTGCAACGATATCAGTTCTTTCATGTCACAGAGAGCAAGGCTCTCTTTAGCTGTGTAGGTAAGAAATATAAGAGCCGGGAAATGGAACGCTTTGCGTTTTAAGTATCCAGTTGGCATCAGGTGATCCCCTGTCCAATCAAACACTCCCAGGGCAGGTACAGCACAGGTTAGATACAGAGTAAAGCTCACTCTACACTGTCCCCATCAAACACTCCCAGGGCAGGTACAGCACGGGTTAGATACAGAGTTAAGCTCCCTCTGCACTCTCCCCATCAAACACTCCCAGGGCAGGTACAGCACGGGTTAGATACAGAGTAAAGCTCCCTCTACACTGTCCCCATCAAACACTCCCAGGGCAGGTACAGCACGGGTTAGATACAGAGTAAAGCTCCCTCTACACTGCCCCATCAAACACTCCCAGGGCAGGTACAGCACGGGTTAGATACAGAGTAAAGCTCCCTCTACACTGTCCCATCAAACACTCCCAGGGCAGGTACAGCACGGGTTAGATACAGAGTAAAGCTCCCTCTACACTCTCCCCATCAAACACATCCATTAAACACATGTGGAATGTAGGACAGAAATATTTATTATGAACTCTTGGATGGCCTCAGGAACTTGACACAACACTCAATTTTCTCGCTAACAATAACTTTGGTTAACTATATCAGTAATCCTATGGTTACTAGCGATCGTAAGGTTCAGTAGTAGTAAATGTCACCAATACTTCCCATAAATTAACAAGATCAATATCATGCACTCTCACATTATTAGGTGGATTTAACCTACTGTTACAGTATTAAGACTCAATTTCAAACCCTTTAGCACATGTTCACCAGAGTTCAAAAAGCATTTCAGGCTAACTCACTCCTTTTTTATTTTCAATTACAAAATTGCGATTGCCCTGGAGAGGGCGCAGAGGAGATTACCGAGGATGTTGCCAGGACTGGAGAATTTTAACTATGAGGAAAGATTGGATAGGCTGGGGTTGTTTTCTCTGGAACAGAGGAGGCTGAGGGGGTGATTTAATTGAGGTGTATAAAATGATGAGGGGCCTGGATAGAGTGGATAGGAAGGACCTATTTCCCTTAGCAGAGAGGTCAATAACCACGGGGGCAGAGATTTAAACTCATTGGGAGAAGGATTAGAGGGGAGTTGAGGAGAACTTTTTTCACCCAGAGGGTGGTGGGGGTCTGGAACTCACTGCCTGAAAGGGTGGTAGAGGCAGGGCTAAGGTAGCATAGTGGTTATGTTACTGGACTAGTAATCACGAGGTCTGGACCAATGGGGAGCTTTTGGAGGCGGGACTCCCACTTACAGGGTTTCAGTCCTGCCTCCATCAACTTCTGGCCAACCCGCGCTATTTTCCCTTGATTGACCTTGTTAAGCCCACCCAGCGGGCTGAGCAGGCCAATTAAGGGGAAGCCGGTTGCAGAGCACGTCAACGTATGACGTTTCATCTGTCAAAATTTTTTTGACAGATGAATTGTCGTCGTTTGACAGCTCTGTGAAGCTGTCAAACACTGACGTTCTCTGTAGTTTGATGAGTTCTTGAATTCAAGACCTCATCGAATCTCTTTCTTTTGCAGAAATGAGATGGTTGTTGCATCTGAGAATGCAACGGCCATCTGTCATCTCTGCCGCGGAGGTGCGAGACTCTCCGCGTCCCCACCGATTGAAGCCTGCAGGAAGAAACAAAGGTAAGTCCACTTTTAAAAACACTCAGATAATCACCTCTCCACACTTGCGGCCATCACTCACCTCCACAGCGCACTTTTGGACCCCTCCGACTCCCGCAGACCCACTACTCGCCTCGGTGACCCTGGCGGGGTTCGGCGCCTTCGGGAAGCTCGCACCCGCCCCCGCCTCCAGATTCTGCCATTTTCCCGGCAGTCCCGCCTCCCCAGGGCTGGCAAGATCGTGCCCTATGGGCTGGATTTTGTCAATGGGGACGCGATGGAGGCGGGACTCCAACTTTTTGGGTTGTAGTCCCGCCTCCATCGACTTGTGGCCATCCCACTGTATTTTCCCTTGATTGACCTTGTTAAGCCCGCCCAGCGGGCTCAGCAGGCCAACCAAGGGTCCCTTGGATACAGGTGACGTCAGCCATTGAAATTTCATCTGTCAAGAGCTTTTGGCAGATGAAATTTCAGCGTTTGACAGCTCTGTGAAGCTGTCAAACACTGACAATATGATTTCTAACTTGAGTCCCTGTACTTAGACTCAGTTAGAAATCAATCCAGCACAGAAAGCAGAGACTGCAGCTTTTGACAGCTCCGCGGCCATTCTGCTTTCTGTGCCGGTGAGCTGAGGGACTCCCGACACCTTAAGGAAGCCTGCAGGACAAAGTTAAGGTAAGTAAAAGTTCTTAAAACACTTTACACACACCAAACACACTTACCTCTGCACTCATGCACCCATCACTCACCTGCACACCGGACATCTCGACCCCTCCAGACCGACGGTCCGCCTCGCTAAATCGGCGTGGTTCGGACCTGTCGGGAAGCCCACACTTCAGGGCTAAAAATAGGGATTAGGCAAAAAACTGCCTGTTAACTACCTGTTAACAGGCAGTTTATTGGCACTAATCCCCTTCCCGCCTCGGGGAGGCGGGTCCCAGCACAGGTCGGGTACCCGCCTCCTGGGAAACTGGCATGGGGGCGGGATGGGTTCGGGACCCCCGAATCTGCTATTTTCAGACCACTCCCGCCTCCAAACCCGCCTCCACGGGCCGGTGAAAATTGAGCCCCTAGTGTCAGTCATGGCGACCATGAAACTACCGGGCTGTCGTAAAAACCCATCTGGTTCACTAATGTCCTTTAGGGAAGGAAATCTATCGCCCTGACCCGGTCTGGCCGGTATGTGACTCCAGACCCACAGCAGTGTGGTTGACTCTTAACTGCCCTCTGAAATGGTCGAGCGAGACACTCAGTTGAACCAAACCACTACAAAGAAATATCACGGACTGCAACGGTTCAAGAAGGCGGCTCACCACCACCTTCTCAAGGGAAATTAGGGATGGGCAATAAACGCCGGCCTCGCCAGCGAATAAAAAAAACACTGAAACCCTCGTCACATTTAAAAAGCACTTGAAGTGCCGCAACCTACGGGGCTATGGCCGGCAAGTGGGATTGGGCTGGATAGCTCTTTGTCGGCCGACACAGACACGATGGACCGAATGGCCTCCTTTCTGTGCCCGTATGACTCTTATTCCACGATGACACAAAAAGCAAAATACCGCGGACACTGGAAATCTGAAATACAAACAGAAAATGCTGGGAACCGCTCAGCGGGCCAGGCAGCATCTGTGGAGAGAGAAAAAACAGAGTCGACCTCTCGGGTCGATGAGCTTTCGTCAGGACTGGAGAAAGTTGGAGAAGTGCAGGGGGCGGGGAAAAGTGGGGAGGGGAGGAAAGAACAAAAAAGGGTCGGTCTGCGAGAGGGTGGAAGGCAGGAGAGATTAAGGGGGGGAAAATTCGGTTGGTTAGCGCCTCTCCGGGGGGGCGCTAGGAACTTAGCGCCCGAGCGCGCCGATTTCAGCGCCGCTGGCAAAATTGATCGGTCGTTTTGCTAAACGCTACCGCCACAATCTCCCGCGCCCGCAGATCGTGACGTCAGTCGAGCGTGTAGCGCCCCGGACCGGATATTGAGTCGCGCCCCCTGCCTTAGCGCCTGCCGCTAGGAACGACAGGCAGAGGGGGGACGTTTTAAAGGCGGGCGCGTCCTGCCTTTTCTTGTCGACAAAATCTTTATGTTTGAACGCTGTCCTGAGGAGTTTTGGGCCCTCGGCGCCACTTTGGAGGTTCCTCAGCCCCGAGCTCTTTCCCTGGGCTTCCAACACAATTGCTTTCGAGGTCTCTCCAGACCGAGATTCAAGGCTGCAATGAGCAAGGCAGTGGCTGGCCAGCACGATGGCCCCCTCCCCTTTAAGAGCTGGACAGCGCCAGTCTGTCTGGCTTCCATGTTAACGGACATCGCCTGAGCTTCGGGAGCGCTCTGAGGTAGCGCCTCGCTCCCCGACATTTGCGCATTAAGAGAGGTGTGTAGCGCCTGATTTAGCGCTCCAATCACCTCCAGGGGAGCGATCGAGGCGAATTTGGCATCTGAGGCGATAATTAGCGCCGGGTGCTAAACTTTGCGCCCGGCCGATAATAGCGCACCAAAATGGCCGATACCCAATGTTTCACCCCCAAAATGATAAAAAGGATGATGGTAACGAGACAAGTAAAGAAACAAAAGATGGGTCTTGGGAGGAGGAGTGAATGGGAACAGCAGAATCATCAACAGCTGCCGCCTGGAAAAAAAAAGGAGCATCATCATTACATAAATTTAAAACCGAAATAGACAGTTTCCTAGAAGTAAAGGGAATCAAGGGTTACGGGGAGCGGGCCGGAATTTGGACATGAGTCTAGGTTCGGATCGGTCATGGCCCTGTGGGTAGCGGAGCGGGCCCAGGGGCCGTGTAGCCTGATCCTGCTCCTATTTCGTGTGTCCAATTCTGTTGGGTTCAGGAGATGGTTCTGTGATAGTAGATTGGCGGCTAGGATCAGATCAGCCATGATCTCATCGAATGGCGGGGCAGGCTCGAGGGGCCAATTGGCCTACTCCTGCTCCTATTTCTTATGTTCTAGGAGCAGAGGTTATGGTCTGAAATTGTCGAACTCGAGGTTGAGTCCGAAATTTCTTCCAAAAGTCGTACACTTCTGACAAAAATGCCGATTCCCTGTCCCGTAGCTGCAGGTTAGACGCAATATTGAACCGTTCTGTTCGATTCAGTCGTAGGCAGATGCAGGTTTCAGCAAAGCTGTCTTTCAGCTTCCTGATTGGCCGTCCCCTGGCTTAATTTTTCTCGGGCTCCGACCCAAAACCTTCATGAAGATATTAAAGCCTGCGAGATCCACCAGCTTCTGTAAAAGCCTCCTTTCGGTGGAAAGTGTTGAAATGTTAATACTTTAAGCCACCACAATTGAACATCACTGAAGGCAGTCTGATGAACGTTAGCAAACAAATGCATTGTCTTTTTAAAAGAGACTTTTCAGCTGGTTGGGACACGAAGAAGTTGCAACTGCCGAGTGCACTTTGTCGACATAAACTTTTCACCCTTACATTTTCACGTTAATTGAGCCAAAGAACAGAACCCTTGTTGTCTCAGTTGTTTGTCATTCTTGATGGTACAGTTTCAGCGCTCCCTCAGTACCGCCCCTCCGACAGTGCGGCGCTCGCTCAGTACCGCCCCTCCGACAGTGCGGCGCTCGCTCAGTACCGCCCCTCCGACAGTGCGGCGCTCCCTCAGTCCCGCCCCTCCGACAGTGCGGCGCTCCCTCAGTACCGCCCTCCGACAGTGCGGCGCTCCCTCAGTACTGCCCCTCCGACAGTGCGGCGCTCCCTCAGTACCGCCCCTCCGACAGTGCGGCGCTCCCTCAGTACTGCCCCTCCGACAGTGCGGCGCTCCCTCAGTACTGCCCCTCCGACAGTGCGGCGCTCCCTCAGTACCGCCCCTCCGACAGTGCGGCGCTCCCTCAGTACCGCCCCTCCGACAGTGCGGCGCTCCCTCAGTACCGCCCCTCCGACAGTGCGGCGCTCCCTCAGTACCGCCCCTCCGACAGTGCGGCGCTCCCTCAGTACCGCCCCTCCGACAGTGCGGCGCTCCCTCAGTACCGCCCCTCCGACAGTGCGGCGCTCCCTCAGTACCGCCCCTCCGACAGTGCGGCGCTCCCTCAGTACCGCCCCTCCGACAGTGCGGCGCTCCCTCAGTACCGCCCCTCCGACAGTGCGGCGCTCCCTCAGTACTGCCCCTCCGACAGTGCGGCGCGCCCTCAGTATGCACTGGGAGTGCCAGCCTAGATTTTTGTGCTCGAGTCTCTGGAGCGGGACTCGAACCCACAACCTTCTGACTCAGAGGCGAGAGTGAAACCCCCTGAGCCACGGCTGACGCTCTGGTGTTTACCCGTTGGCTCGTTTTCTGAATTATAACTAAACAGCGGCGCACCTGCCCCCGTCTGTGCCGCTGTAACTGGAGTGAGAGCAACCTGGATCTAGTTGGCCTTTGAACCATCTGTCCCTCCAGGGATGCTCGGCATTTTGATTTGCTGTCTTTCCCCTCGTCAGCCCGGCTCTGCTTTTAATTGATTTTGTGGGAAGTTCTCCAAGGGCGCTCCCGTCTCCTGCCACACTGTGGCGTAAGTGTGCTTGCTTCGAGCAATGCCACCAATGCACTCCATTAGTCGAGCACCTAAAACACTGATACGATAGCAAAATACTGCAGATGCTGGAAATCCGAAATAACAACAGAAAACGCTGGAAAAACTCAGCAGGCCAGGCAGCATCCGTAGAGAGAGAAAGAGAGTTGACGTTTCAGGTCGATGACCTTTCATCAGAACTGGGAAGAGCTGGAAATCAAATAGATTTAAGGCCAGGGTAAAGCTGGGAAAAGGGGGAGGGGATAAAGGAACAAAGGAGGAGATGAAGAGACATTAAGAGACATTAAGAGATATGCAAGGCTAGAGGTGGTGTTAATGTGACAGATTAAGGCTGAATGAAGTGTGAAATCCACTGGCAGAATGAAGGACAGCTGCCAGCTTCTAGGAGGAAAAAAAAAGGTGGGGGGGACAAATAAAAGGGTGGATAAAATAAAATATAAATGTGATTGGAGCTGAGGTTATGATCTAAAATTGTTGAACTCGATATTGAGTCCAGAGGGCTGTAGCGTGCCTAAACGAAAGATGAGGTGCTGTTCCTCGAGCTTACGCTGAGCTTCCGTGGAACAGTGTAATAGGCCGAGGACGGTGAGGTCAGAGTGGGAGTGAAGCGGTGAATTAAAGTGACAGGCCACCGGGAGCTCGGGGTCCCCCTTACGGACTGAACGGAGGTGTTCCGCAAAGCGGTCACCCAATCTGCGTTTGGTCTCCCCAATGTAGAGGAGTCCACATCGTGAGCAGCGAATACAGTATACTAAATTGCAGGAAGTACAAGTAAATCGCTGTTTCACCTGGAAGGGGTGTTTGGGGCCCTGGACAGTGGGAAGAGGGGAGGTATAACACATGCCCTTATACCTCCCCTCTTCCCACTGTCCAGGGCCCCAAACACCCCTTCCAGGTGAAACAGCGATTTACTTGTACTTCCTGCAATTTAGTATACTGTATTCGCTGCTCACGATGTGGACTCCTCTACATTGGGGAGACCAAACGCAGATTGGGTGACCGCTTTGCGGAACACCTCCGTTCAGTCCGTAAGGGGGACCCCGAGCTCCCGGTGGCCTGTCACTTTAATTCACCGCTTCACTCCCACTCTGACCTCACCGTCCTCGGCCTATTACACTGTTCCACGGAAGCTCAGCGTAAGCTCGAGGAACAGCACCTCATCTTTCGTTTAGGCACGCTACAGCCCTCTGGACTCAATATCGAGTTCAACAATTTTAGATCATAACCTCAGCTCCAATCACATTTATATTTTATTTTATCCACCCTTTTATTTGTCCCCCCCACCTTTTTTTTTCCTCCTAGAAGCTGGCAGCTAGGCTTATTACAAATTCTTTGCAGCCCAGAAACAGGCCGTTCGTCCCCTCTGCTCCGTGCCGGTGTTTCTGCTCCACATGAGCCTCCTCCCGCCCCTCTTCATCTCACCCCATCACCATCTCCTTCTATTCCTTTCTCCCTCATGTGTTTATCCAGCTTCCCCCTTAAATGCATCGACGCTATTCGCCTCGACCACTCCCTGTGGGAGCGAGTTCCACATTCTCACCACTCTCTTTGGTAAAGAAGTTTCTCCTGAATTCCCGATTGCATTTATCAGTGACTAAATTATATTGATGGCCCCCAGTTCTGGTCTCGTCAAAAGTGGAAACATATTCTCTACGTCTACCCTTTTGTAATCTTGAAGACATCTCTCAGGTCTCCCCTCAGCCTTGTCTTTTCTTAAGAAAGAGTCCCAGCCTGTTCAATCTTTCCTGGTGGTTATAACATCTCAGTTCTGGTATCATTCTTGTAAATCTTTTTTGCACCTTCTCCATTGCCTCGATATCCTTTTTATAATGTGGAGACCAGAACTGCGCACGGTGCTACAAGTGTGGTCTAACCAAGGTATATGGAGACCAGAACTGTGTACAGTGCTCCAAGTGTGGTCTAACCGGGGTATATGGAGACCAGAACTGTGCACAGTGCTCCAAGTGTGGTCGAACCAAGGTATATGGAGACCAGAACTGTGCACGGTGCTCCAAGTGTGGTCTAACCAAGGTATCTGGAGACCAGAACTGTGCACGGTGCTCCAAGTATGGTCTAACCAAGGTATATGAAGTCCAGAACTGCGCACGGTGCTCCAAGTGTGGTCTAACCAAGGTATATGGAGACCAGAACTGTGTACAGTGCTCCAAGTGTGGTCTAACCAGGGTATATGGAGACCAGAACTGTGCACAGTGCTCCAAGTGTGGTCTAACCAAGGTATATGGAGACCAGAACTGTGTACAGTGCTCCAAGTGTGGTCTAACCAAGGTATCGAGACCAGAACTGTGCACAGTGCTCCCAAGTGTGGTCTAACCAAGGTATATGGAGACCAGAACTGTGTACAGTGCTCCAAGTGTGGTCTAACCAAGGTATCGAGACCAAAACTGTGCACAGTGCTCCAAGTGTGGTCTAACCAAGGTATATGGAGACCAGAACTGTGTACAGTGCTCCAAGTGTGGTCTAACCAAGGTATCGAGACCAGAACTGTGCACAGAGCTCCAAGTGTGGTCTAACCAAGGTATATGGAGACCAGAACTGTGCACACAGCTCCAAGTGTGGTCTAACCAAGGTATATGGAGACCAGAACTGTGCACAGAGCTCCAAGTGTGGTCTAACCAAGGTATACGGAGACAGCTGGAGTATGGTGCAAACTTATGGGATCTTTCTCTTGTCTGATACTGGGAAACATCCTACCTTGCAGGCACAGCACTGTAGTTCAACCGAGAGCAGACCAACAGCGTCACAAACCCAGAGAATGAAGTGAGAGCCCTTTGTAAACGCCAGGACGAGCCAGAGACTGAACGGCAGCGCTGAACCTACATGTAGGCAGGTAAATGTCTCAAAATGGGCTGATATACTCATTAGATTAGCAGCTAGGAAGCAGCAACAAGCAGTGGCAGTCACTGCACAGTTAGCAGCTGTGTGGGATCAACCAGGCTCCGATTCCAGCGTTTTGGTGAGACACCCTGATCTAGAATAGGAGAAAACATTGACATGTTCCTCTGTCTCACTGTATAGTACAAACTGAACCGTTCTCTGTTTAATGTTTTTAAATATTCGTTCAAGAGATGTGGGCGTCACTGGCGAGGCCGGCATTTATTGCCCATCCCTGATCGCCCTCGAGAAGGTGGTGGTGAGCCGCCTTCTTGAACCGCTGCAGTCCGTGTGGTGAAGGTGCTCCCACAGTGCTGTTAGGGAGGGAGTTCCAGGATTTTGACCCAGTGACGATGAAGGAACGGCCGATATATTTCCAAATCAGAATGGTGTGTGTGACTCGGAGGGGGAACTCGGAGGTGGCGGCGTTCCCACGCGCCTGCTGCCCTTGTCCTTCTAGACGGTAGAGGTCGCGGGTTCCGGCAGCGTTGTCGAAGAAAATTTGATGGGTGGGTTTGTCATCTGTCGAAGTGTAATAAATACATGCATTTATATAGCATCTGATGATGTCAAAACATGTCAAAATACTTCACAGTGAATTTACTTTAGGATGTGTAGGCAAACAAAACACAGCTCTGTTTGTACGGGTCTATTTCGCTCTTCCTCCCTCTCCTGCTTCCCCCCCCTCCACCCCAAATTGAGTCACCACCCTGTCCAGTTATGAACAGGACAGTCCGAATTTTGAGGAGGCTGTTCAAATTTCCTAAAATCCAACGTGAACGCCAAGGGGGAAAAATTTGGTTGCTTTGCGCCTCCCGTTAACGCCCTAAGATGGCGCTAATGGGGCGCAAAGCGACTCGCGCCCGGGCGCGGCGATGTTTGCGCCGCTCGCGAAATTGAGCAGACATTTTGCGGCGGCGCTAAACAATACCGCCAGGATCTCCTGCGCCCGCAGATCGTGACGTCAGTCGAGCGTGCAACGCCCCCGGACCAGATATTGAGTGGCGCCCCCTGCCTTACCGCCTGCCGCTCGCAACGACAGGTTGAGGGGAACGATTTGCAGTCAGGAAGGGACTGGGGGAGCGCTATTTAAAGGCGACCGCTTCCTGCCTTTTTTTGTCGGTGACATTTTTGCACCACGCATTCTGAGAGAGAGAGAGACTTCTGGAGACGACGCTGTGTGAAGGAGTTTTGGGTACTGAGCAGCACTTTGCAGATTAATATTGATTTGACCTTCCTTGCATCGATTTAGAAGAGACTATGGGGGCTGCACTCTGAGCTCTTTCCCTGGGCGCCTCTATTGTTCTATCCAGCAGATTTGATGTACAGGTCTCTCCGGGCCAAGATTCAAGGCTACAATGAGCAGGGTGTGGATGGAAAGCAAGATCGACCCTCCCCTTTAAGAACTGGCTGGCGCCAGTGTGTCTGTGTTCTATTGCTGACTGACATCACATGAGCTTCGCCAGCGCTCTGAGGTAGCACCTCGCTCCTCGGCGTTAGCGCCTTAAGAGAGGTGTGCAGCGCCTGATTTAGCGCTCCAATCACCTCCAAGGGCGATAGAAGCCAAGTTTGCAGTCGGAGGCGATAATCAGCGCCAGGCGCTAAACTTTGCGCCCGGCCGATAATTGCGCCCCAAACGGGGCGATACCAAATTTCTCCCCCCATAAGTCTTGTTTTTATTAACATGTCTGTACTTATGACGGGCAAGCATTAATTAATTTTTGAAAGGATTTTCACAGCTGTCCCAACATCAGAACGTTCAGCTACGATCTATACCCACCACACTTCCTCACCCCAGCCCACACAACAATCCTTTGGCAAAAAGGCTGCAACCCTCCTCGCCCAAATAAGACCCCGTGATTGCTGATTTAAAAAAAAAATGGCATCAGAATGGATGCTGCATTATATTACATAGTACAGTATTTACAGCACAGAAACAGGCCATTCGGCCCCCACTGCTCCGTGCTGGTGTTTCTGCTCCACACGAGCCTCCTCCCGCCCCTCTTCATCTCACCCCATCACCATATCCTTCGATTCCTTTCTCCCTCATGTGTTTATCCAGCTTCCCGAGGAAGAATAGAAAAACAGAATATTTTTTAAATGGTGAGAAACTTTCAAATGTTGGTGTTCAGAGAGATTTGGGTGTTCTCGTGCAAGAAACACAGAAAGCTAGCATGCAGGTACAGCAAGCAATAAGGAAGGCAAAATGGCATGTTGGCCTTTATTGCAAGGGGGTTGGAGTATAAGAGTAAGGAAGTCTTGCTACAATTGTACAGGGCCTTGGCGAGACCACACCTGGAGTACGCTGACCTACATTGGCTCTTGGTTAAGCAACGCCTCGATTTCAAAATTCTCCTCCTTGTTTTCAAATCCCTCCATGGTCCTCGCCCCCTCCCTATCTCTGTAACCTCCTCCAGCCCCACAACCCCCCGAGATCTCTGCGCTCCTCCAATTCTGCCCTCTCGAGCATCCCCCGATTTCCACCATTGGCGGCCGTGCCTTCAGCAGCCTGGACCCCGAGCTCTGGAATTCCCTCCCCAAACCTCTCCTCCTCTCTCTCTCCCTCCCTCCTCCTTTAAGACGCTCCTTAAAACCTTATCTGAGGAAGGATGTTCTTGCCATGGAGGGAGTTCAGTGAAGATTCACAAGGCTGATACCTGGGATGGCAGGAATGACATATGAGGAGAGATTGGTTCGATTGGGCTTATACTCGCTGGAGTTTAGAAGAATGAGAGGGGATTTCATCGAAACATATAACATTCTGACAGGTCTGGACAAACTAGATGCAGGAAGAATGTTCCCGATGGTCGGAGAGTCCAGAACCAGGGGTCATAATCTAAGGATAAGGGGTAAGCCATTTAGGACAGAAATGAGGAAGAATTTCTTCACCCAGAGAGTGGTGAACCTGTGGAATTCTCTACCCCAGAAGGTAGTTGAGGCCAAGTCATTAAATAGATTCAAGAAGGAGTTAGATATATTTCTTAAGGCTAAAGGGATATGGGGAGAAGGCAGGGACAGGGTACTGAGTTTGGATGATCAGCCATGATCGCATCGAATGGCGGAGCAGGCTCGAGGGGCCGAATGGCCGACTCCTGCTCCTATCTTCTATGTTTCTATGACCTCTTTGACCAAGCCTTTGGGCCACCTGCCCTCATTTCTCCTTGCGTGGCCCGGGGTCACATTTTGTGTCTGCTGTACACTCCTGCGATGCGCCGTGGGACGTTTTACTGCTTTAAGAGGCGCCGCACAAACACCAGTTATTGAAGTTGCAAAAGCAACAGAATTGGCTTGCAGACTGATTTCTGGGTTTAATTTGCATTAAGACCAGGCTTTAACCTTTTAAGATGTTTTTTTTTGCATTCTCCCTCCTCCCTGCCCCCTCCCTTTCTGTTAGATGCAATGATATCATGCCTGCTTGTTGGGGGATGGTGACTCTCTCAATTACTCAGCCTGCTGCTGCTGTCCGCGGCTACATGCTGACATTTGTAGTCTCCCTTTGTCTCGGTTCACCCCCAGCCAAGAGGAAGAACTACAACTCCCGGCGTCCAGCGCGCCGCGCCTGCGCGCTGCTCCCAAGGCCAGGCATCTGGGCGCAACCAAAAGCTGGAACTTTGGGAGGGGGGAGGGAAGCAGTACCCTAAAACTCTTTCCCCCCACCTCTCTCCCCCCCTTAGTCATTCGTGCATCTAATTCAAAGGACGTGGCGTTCAACAACTTGCAAAGACGCAACCCAGACCTTGCGGTTCTTGTGAAACGTTTTGAAAAGTATACTTTAGAAAAATTGCAATTCATCTCCACCTCCTCCCCCTTCCCCCCCCCGGTCTTTGCAGGTCAGCGGTGGTACAGCCCGAGCCTGCAGCTGTTCAATGGAATCCGGACTGCACCAACCAAGGAAGGAGGTGGTTTGGGGAGGGGGGGAGGTTGTTGTTTTGGTGAGATATTAAAAGGATGGGGAGTGCACAGAGCCAGCCCCACAGCCTGGGGAGGGATGCACGACGTGCGTTCTTTGTTAAATGCATCTTGCATTTGTTGCATCCAAGCCAGTTGAGAATTGCAACACACACGCACACTCACAATCCCCCTTGCTCCCTCCCTCTCGCTCAATATCCCTCTGCTCCCAGGGCTGAGCTACTTTGCTCGGGCTTTGCAAGATTGCAGAGGTCCTCTCTTGAGTGTGCACATGCATGTCTCTATCTCTCTCTCAGTGGGAGATGGTGTAGCAATGTCTGGGGATTACTGGGAGACACACTGACAAAGCATTTCCTCCCCTTCTCTCTCTCTCTCTCTCCCTCTCTCCTTCCCCCCACCCTCCCTTTCCTTCAACATCTGCAAAAAAAGAAACCCCCTCCCTCCTCTGGATCAAGTAAGGAGCTGTCAATCAATCCATGGTGATCTTGGCAGGTAACCAGGTTTATTTATTCTTTTCCTTCCCCCGCCAATGCACTGTTTAAATGCCTTTTGTTGGAGATCTTCCTATGCTGTGCAATGTTTGAGTGTGTGCTGTACTTAAAGGCACTGCATTATTGACAGAGGAGCCCAGGTAATAAACCAGCTTTATTTCCCCCCTCCTCCCCATGCTTTTAAAACTGTTTATAAATGCTTTTTGTTGGAGATCTTCCTACGCTGTGCAATGTGTGTGCTGTACTTAAAAGCATTGCATTATTGACAGAGGGGCCCAGGTAATAAACCAGATTTGTTTCCCCCCCCCCTCCTCATGCTTTTAAAACTGTTTAAACGCCTTTTTTTTCTCTTTGCCGGAGATCTTCCTACGCTGTGCAATGTTTTTGTGTGTGTGTGTGTGTGCTGTACTTAAAGGCATTGCATTATTGACATAAGAACCCAGATAATAAACCAGCTTTATTTCTTTCCCCCTCCCCACCACCCCCGCCCCCCTCCTCCTCCTCCCATGCTTTTAAAACTGTTTAAATGTCCTTTGCCGGAGATCTTCCTTCGCTGTGCAATGTATTTGTGTGTGTCTGTGCTGTACTTAAAGGCACTGCATTGTTGACAGAGGGGCCCTGGTGCTTGTGAGTGCGCAGGCGTGGAGGGCTGTCTTAAAGGGGAGGGCCTTTTTTTTTGCCCTTTTTATAATATTTCCTTTTTTATTGCTTCTTTGGGATCCATTTGCAACTTTGCCGGGGGGGGGGGGGGCTTCTCATTCCAACTGTTACATTTCGATGCGTTCGCAGCTTTTTTAATAATAGGGGGTTAAGTTCAAAAACGCAGTGTGTGAGGGTTTTTTTGTAAATGCCGGCTCGCAGGAGACTTGGGTTGGTGGAGGAAGTGTTGTCAGGATTTTTCTCGACGCACAATGTAACTTGCATGTGTGAACGGCAGCAAGTTCTGGCCCAGGGTGACGTGTGGCTCTTATTTTTCGGATCTCTCCTGTCCTGTGTTTCAATTTCTTCATCTGCCAGAACACACTTTCTTTTGTGTGTGTGTGTGTGTGTGTGTGAAACCGGTGTCCCTTAAAAAGGGTTGCTGGATTGGGAAGTTAGAAAGGGCAGGCCTGCGTTTATGTAACAAGAGTATCTCTATCCCCCCCTCTCTCTCTTTTTAAGAAGATTTCCTTGAATCTGCAAGATCAGAGTTTGGGCTGCACCAGATGCTTTGTGTGTTGATATTCTGGGGGGTTTTAGGATTGCACGAGGATCAGGCAGCAATGTCATCTTGTCGTATGGCTCTCTGTTTGCAAGCAGTGCGAGAGGGGAGGTGGGAGAGAGTATTCTATCCAAGGAGGTAGGGAAAAATTGAAAAGCAGGGTATCTTTTAAAGAAAGGCTTGCATTTATATAGCACCTTTCAGGACGTCTCAAAGCGCTTGACAGCCAATGAAGTACTTTTTTTGAAGTGTGGTCACTGTTGTAATGTGGGAAACGCGGCAGCCAATTTGCGCACAGCAAGCTCCCACAAACAGCAATGTGATCATGACCGGATCATCTGTTTTTGTTATGTTGGTTGAGGGATAAATAATGGCCCCAGGACACCGGGGAGAACTCCCCCCCTGCTCTTCTTTGAAATAGTGGCCGTGGGATCTTTTACGTCCACCTGAGAGGGCAGACGGGGCCTCGGTTTAACGTCTCATCCCGAAAGACGGCACCTCAGACAGTGCGGCACTCCCACAGCACTGCACTGGAGTGTCAGCCTAGCTTTGTGTGCTCAAGTCCCTGGAGTGGGACTTGAACCCACAACCTTCTGACTCAGAGGCGAGTGTGCTGCCCACTGAGCCACACTGACACAGCTAAATGGAGAGAAATTGGGGAATGTTGGTGTTCGGAGGGACCTGGGTGTCCTTGTACACGAATCACTGAAAGTTAACATGCAGGTACAGCAAGCAATTAGGAAAGCAAACTGTATGTTGGCCTTTATTGCAAGAGGATTTGAGTATAAGAGTAAAGACGTCTTACTGTAATTATATAGGGCCCTGGTGCGACCACAACTGGAGTACTGTGCACAGTTTTGGTCTCCTTACCCAAGGAAGGATATACTTGCCATAGAGGGAGTGCAACGAAGGTGCACCAGACTGATTCCTGGGATTGGGGGGATTGTCCTATGAGGAGAGATTGAGTAGACTAGGCCTGTATTCTCTAGAGTTTAGAAGAATGAGAGGTGATCTCATTGAAACATACAAGATTCTGAGGGGGGGATTGACAGGGTAGCTGCTGAGAGGCTGTTTCCCCCCTGGCTGGAGAGTCTAGAACCAGGGGTCACAGTCTCAGGATAAGGGGTTGGCCATTTAGGACTGAGATGAGGAGGAATTTCTTCACTCAGATCTTTGGAATTTTCTACCCCAGAGGGCTGTGGAGGCTCAGTCGTTGAGTATATTCAAGGCTGAGATCGATAGATTTTTGGACTCTCGGGGAATCAAGGGATATGGGGATGGAAAGTGGTGTTGAGGTCGAATATCAGCCGTGATCTCATTGAATGGCGGAGCAGGCTCGAGGGGCCGAATGACCTCCTCCTGCTCCTAAAAATGTTCTTAAATTGGGGTGTATTTTGGAGTTAATTCGGCAGGGGTTGGGTTTTGGTTGCGTAGAATAGGATTCTAGATGTGCTGAACTAAATGAAGGTTCGAGGGTGTGTTGTCTTTGAGGGAGTGTCAGCTGGGCTCTGAATAGTTTGGGGGTTGTATGAGTTTAAACTCTGGCTGGAACAGACCCTTCGAGCCCCCCTCTCCCCACCCACAACCCCGACTGGTCTCTTTCGTGTTTTGGTATCCAGCTTACAAACATGGAGGCACGAGTTCAAATCCCACCACGGCAGCTGGGACATTTCAATTCAGTTAATGACATCAAGAAATCTGGAATAAAAAAAGCTGGTGACCTACCGGAGTGTCGTCCAAGCCCTTCTGGTTCACTAATGTCCTTTTAGGGAAGGAAATCTGTCGCCCTGACCCGGTCTGGCCGGTACATAGAAACATAGAAGATAGGAGCAGGAGTAGGCCATTCGGCCCCTCGAGCCTGCTCCGCCATTCAATGAGATCATGGCTGATCATCCAAACTCAGTACCCTGTCCCTGCCTTCTCCCCATATCCCTTGATCCCTTTAGCTTTAAGAAATATATCTAACTCATTCTTGAATATATTTAATGACTTGGCCTCAACTACCTTCTGTGGTAGAGAATTCCACAGGTTCACCACTCTCTGGGTGAAGAAATTCTTCCTCATTTCTGTCCTAAATGGCTTACCCTTATCCTTAGACTGTGACCCCTGGTTCTGGACTCTCCGACCATCGGGAACATTCTTCCTGCATCTAGTTTGTCCAGACCTGTCAGAATGTTATATGTTTCGATGAGATCCCCTCTCATTCTTCTATACTCCAGCGAGTATAAGCCCAATTGACCCAATCTCTCCTCATATGTCATTCCTGCCATCCCCGGTATCAGCCTTGTGAATCTTCGCTGAACTCCTTCCATGGCAAGAACATCCTTCCTCAGATAAGGCGACCAAAACGGCACACAGTACTCAAGGTGTGGTCTCACCTTGTGACTCCAGACCCACAGCAATGTATGGTTGACTCTTAACTGCCCTCTGAAATGGCCCAGCGAGCCACTCCGTTGCGTCAATCGCCTTCGCCCACACGGGACTGCAGCGGTTCACCACCACCTTCTCGAGGGCAAGTAGGGACGGGCAATAAACGCCGGCCTTGCCAGCCACGCCCACATCCCGCCAACGAAATAAAAAAAAAATGCTGTGGCTTTTTGTTGACGTGTAGGTGGACCCGGGAACATTTAAAGGGCTTGGCAACGCCCAGTATTTTTGCGAGTGATGGATTCCTGAGTTAGGTCGCAGATCAGCCGCGATCTCATTGAGTGGCGGAACAGGCTCGAGGGGCTGAATGGCCTCCTCCTGTACCTGTGCTCTTATGTTCCTGTGAGAAAAGAAAGACTCGCATTTCTCCGGCGCCTTTCACGACCATCGGGCGTTCCAAAGCGCTTCACAGCCGAAGAAGTACTTTTTTTCCCCCTAAGTTTGGCCACAGCAAGCTCCCACAAACAGCAATGTGATGATGACTAGATGATCTGTTTTAGTGATGTTGATTGATAATATTGGCCAGGACACCGGGGATAACTCCCCCCCTGCTCTTCTTCGAAATAGTGGCCGTGGGATCTTTTACGTCCGCCTGAGAGAGCAGACGGGGGCCTCGGTTTAACGTCTCATCTGAAAGACGGCACCTCCGACAGTGCGGCGCTCCCTCAGTACCGCCCCTCCGACAGTGCGGCGCTCCCTCAGTACCGCCCCTCCGACAGTGCGGCGCTCCCTCAGTACCGCCCCTCCGACAGTGCGGCGCTCCCTCAGTACCGCCCCTCCGACAGTGTGGCGCTCCCTCAGTACCGCCCCTCCGACAGTGCGGCGCTCCCTCAGTACCGCCCCTCCGACAGTGCGGCGCTCCCTCAGTACCGCCCCTCCGACAGTGCGGCGCTCCCTCAGTACCGCCCCTCCGACAGTGCGGCGCTCCCTCGGTACCGCCCCTCCGACAGTGCGACGCTCCCTCGGTACCGCCCATCCGACAGTGCGGCGCTCCCTCGGTACCGCCCCTCCGACAGTGCGGCGCTCCCTCGGTACAGCCCCTCCGACAGTGCGGCGCTCCCTCAGCACTGCACTGGAGCACCAGCCTAGATTTTGGCGCTCAAGTCTCTGGAGTTGGGACTTGAACCCACAGCCTTCCGACTCCGGAGGCGAGAGTGAGACCCTCTGAGCCATGACTGAGGAGGAACGGTAGGGGAGGAAACAACAGGAGGCCAGTGAGGCAAGAGACTTTGCGAGCGAGAGAAGCTGAGTCAACTGGGTTGCGACTGCTTGTGTCATGGCAGAAGCATGGCGCGTGTGGGCCCCCCACCGAGAGGGAGAATGTCGCGCATGTTTATGTGGGATGGTTGATGTGTGACAAAACACTGTCGGCTCTAGCTATATATAGGGACCGCCATCTGTTGGATCTGTGCTTCGATGAAACATTTTCTACCTTTTCCTCGCCAGCAGTTTGTACGTGAAGTGGAATGTGCAAGGGCGCTGTAACCTCACTTTTTTTTTAACACTCCGGCGCTTTGTGGTGGAGCGATTGGGGGGATGGAAACGAGTTCAGTTGTTAGACAAGGATGTGTCGTGTAGCAGTCTGTCGTGTTGGTGACTCATGAAAAGCCGAATGGGCCGCTGTAAACGTTCGCTGATGCACTTTGAGACCACTGAGTTTTTAACGGGCAGACTCGCGGCGGGGACCAACCCTGTTCCAACCTGCCTGCAGCTTACACACACGCTGAGTTTACGGACTTGGATGTGTCGTATGGGAGGGAGACGTGGGTGTCTGAAAGAAAGACTCGCATCTCTCCAGCGCCTTTCACCACCTCAGGACGTCCCAAAGCGCCTCACAGCCAATGAAGTCCTTTTTTTTTTGGAGTGCGGTTACTGTTGTGCGGTTACTGTTGTAATGTAGGAAACGCGGCCGCCAATTTGCACACGGACAGCGATGTGATAAATGACCCAGATCATCTGTTTTTAGTGATGGTGGTTGAGGGATAAATATCGGCCCCAGTACACCTGGGGAGAATCCCCCCCCCTGCTCCTCTTCCAATAGTGGCCGTGGGATCTTTTACGTCCACCTGAGGGGGCAGACGGGGCCTCGGTTTAACGTCTCATCCGAAAGAGGGCATCTCCGACAGTGCGGCGCTCCCTCAGTACCGCCCCTCCGACAGTGCGGCGCTCCCTCAGTACCGCCCCTCCGACAGTGCGGCGCTCCCTCAGTACCGCCCCTCCGACAGTGTGGCGCTCCCTCAGTACCGCCCCTCCGACAGTGCGGCGCTCCCTCAGTACCGCCCCTCCGACAGTGCGGCGCTCCCTCAGTACCGCCCCTCCGACAGTGCGGCGCTCCCTCAGTACCGCCCCTCCGACAGTGCGGCGCTCCCTCAGTACCGCCCCTCCAACAGTGCGGCGCTCCCTCAGTACCGCCCCTCCGACAGTGCGGCGCTCCCTCTGTACTGCACTGGGAGTGTCAGCCTAGCTTTATGTGCTGGTGTCTCTGGAGTGGGACTTGAATGCACAACCTTCTGACTCAGAGGCGAGAATGAGGCCCACTGAGCCACTGGCTGACACAGAAGACTGTGCTGACGTCAGCCCTGAACTAGCTTTATTGGTTTTATTATTTGAAGTACCTCCTATCTGGTTAGAGTGGGAGAGGCAACAGGAAAGCCTAGAAAGGTGGGGTATTGTAAACTGAACTTCAACACCAAGCAGAACAGAAGCGGCTTGCATTTATACAGCACCTTTTAACGTTGTAAGACGTCCCAGGGCGCTTCACAGGAGCGTTCTCAAAATTGGACCCCGAGCCACATGAGATAATTGGGACAGATGACTAAAAGCTGGGCCAAAGAGGTAGGTTTTAAGGAGCGTCTTAAAGGAGGAGGGAGAGGTGGAGAGGTTTAGGGAGGGAATTCTAGAGCTCGGGGCCCTGGTGCGGTCGCCAATGGCGGAGCGATGAAAATCGGGGGGGGATGCGCGAGAGGCCAGAATTGGAGGAGCGCAGAGATCTGGGAGGGTTGCGGGGCTGGAGGAGGTTACAGAGATAGGGAGAGGGACGAGGATGGATTTGAAAACAAGGATGAGAATTTTAATATCGAGGCGTTGCCGGACCGGGAGCCAATGGAGGTCAGCGAGCCCCGGGGGTGATGGGTGAACGGGACTCGGAGCGAGTTAGGACATGGGGCATCTGAGTTTTAGATGAGTTGATGGTTACGGAGGGCGGGTCGTTGGCACTTATCGTTATCTCTTGGCTCTTCCCGTTGTGTCAAGTGCCATTCTCTGGCGGGGGGGCGGTGGTGCCAGGCACCTGCACAGTTCCCCAGGCCTCGGCTGCCTTTGATCAGTGGCAGCAGTCACTTTCTCCTTTGCTTCTCAGCGGGGGTGTGTTGCGACTGCTCTCGGTATTTTCTCGCCGTGACCTTTACGAGAAGTGAATTCTTGCATTTCTGAGGTGCCTTTTCATGCCATCAAAAACATCTTCAAGCATTTCAAGGAGCAAATTACTTTTGGAATGCAGTGACTGTTTTAACGACTCGCCCGAAGGGTGCCACCTCCGGCAGTGCACCACTCCCCGTGTGCTGCACTGGAGTCTCAGCCTAGATGACGTATTCAACAACAGGGACTCCCATTTACACAGCGCCGTCAACATAGTAAAAAGTCCCAAGGTGCTCCGCGGGAGCGTTGCCAAACACAATTTGACACCCAGCCTCGTAAGGAGATATTGGGGACAGCTGACCGAAAGCTTGGTCAAAGAGGTCGATTTGAAGGAGCGTCTTAAAGGAGGAGAGAGAGAGAGGCGGAGAGGTTTAGGGAGGGAATTCCAGAGCTCGGGGGGCCCAGGCGGCTGAAGGCACGGCCGCCAATGGTGGAGCGATGGAAATCGGGGGGGATGCACGAGAGGCCAGAATTGGAGGAGCGCAGAGATCACGGAGGGTTGCGGGGGCTGGAGGAGGTTACAGAGATGGGGAAGGGGAGGGGGGGGTGGTGGAGTGGGCTTCCAGTCCACAACTAAAGGTAAAACTGTTGCCAACCCGACTGCCTCTTTGTGGACAGTATGCAAATCCTGCAGGAGCTGTGCGGCAGTTGAACCGGAGATTTGTACAAGCCTGTCTGGGGCGACCTGTAGAATCAGAGAATAGCGCAGCACAGAAGGAGGCCGTTCGGCCCATCGAGTCGGCGCCGGCTCTTTCGGAGAGCAATCCAGTTAAAAATAAATATTGGCCCAGAAATTCGCCCCTCCGGCTTGCCGCGGGGGTAAGGATCGCGCGCGCACTTACCTACCGCGCTTGCCGTTGTGTTTTGGGCCCACGGGAACTTCAGCTCCTGGGCCTCTCCCAACTGCCGGCGCGCAGTGCGTGCGTGTCCCAGGGGCGCAGTTCGTGCGATGCGTCCCCTGGGATCACGTGGGCCATGGAGAGCCAATGGCAGCAGACCATCTTTCATTCATAGATTTGACAGGAGACCTGTCAAATCTGTGAATTGAAATCGGCCCCAAAAGAACAGCTAAACTTCAAATAAATAAAAAAAAAACACATTTATAAAATAACTATAGTTAAATAAATTAACCACTTTAAACAAAAATTTTAATTTTTGAAAAAATTAAAATACTTTTTAAAAGTGATAAAAGAATAAACTTACCTTTCTTTAAAGTATCTAAAAAAGATAAACCTGTTGAAATTTTTTTTAAATTATACTTAATTAACCACTTACCTTGTTGAAAACGGGTCCTGCGCCTCCTTTTTAATAGCGTAGGTTCTTCACTACTTACCCTCCCGTAGAAACCTGAAAAAAAAATCCTAAGTTTGCTGCGTGCGCGCAGCCTCTACCGCGCACGCGGTTCACCTAGGAACCGCCCCCTTCACCAGACCGGAAGTTCCGGTTTCCCGCGCGTGCGCAGTGCATGCTGGAAACCGGCACTTCGGGACGCATTACGGGTGAGTACGGACTGTGTACTCACCCGGGAAGGGCTGAATTTTTGGCCCAGTAAATATATTCAAGAATGAGTTAGATATATTTCTTAAAGCTAAAGGTATCAAGGGATATGGGGAGAAGGCAGGGACAGGGTACTGAGTTTGGATGATCAGCCATGATCTCATCGAATGGCGGAGCAGGCTCGAGGGTCCGAATGGCCTACTCCTGCTCCTATCTTCTATGTTTCTATGTCCCGCTCTTTCCCCATCTCTCCTTCCCAAGTATTTCTCCAATTCCCTTGCGAAGGCGACTATTGACTCTGTATCCAACACCCGATCAGGCAGCGCCTTCCAAATCCTCACCACTCGCTGCGTGAAAGGTTTTTTCCTCGCGCCGCCCACGGTTCTTTTGCCAGTCGCCTTAAATCTGTGCCCTCTGGTTTTCGACCCTTCGGTCGTTGGACAACAGTTACGTGGCTTCTCTGCTGTGTTGTTGAGAAAATTCAGCGACGTGCGGGGGCATCAGCAAGAGTAGGAGGGAAAGATGAAGAAGTCATGGTGATTCGATGTGGCCTAGCCTCGGCTCTGAAGGCCTGTAGACCTGAGGGAGGTGAGGAGTGTCAGAATGAGTCAGTGCAGGAGACAATGGCAAGAGAGTTGATTGCACCATAATGTGGATACAGGGATGAGCAAGATAGGACTTGCATTTATATAGCGCCCTTCACCATAGGACGTTCTGAAGTACTTTTTTTGAAGTGTGGTCACTGTTGTAATGTAGGAAATCCGGTATCCATTTGTGCACAGCAAGCTCCCACAAACAGCAATGTGATAAATGATCAGATCATCTGTTTTTAATGATGTTGGTTGAGGGATAAATATTGGGCCCCAGGACACCAGGGAGAACTCCATCCCTGCTCTTCTTCCAATAGTAGCCATGGGATCTTTTACGTCCACCTGAGAGAGCAGACGGAGCCTCTGTTTAATGTCTCATCCCGAAAGACGGCCCCTCCGACAGTGCGGCGCTCCCTCAGTACCGCCCCTCCGACAGTGCGGCGCTCCCTCAGTACCGCCCCTCCGACAGTGTGGCGCTCCCTCAGTACCGCCCCTCCGACAGTGCGGCGCTCCCTCAGTACCGCCCCTCCGACAGTGCGGCGCTCCCTCCGTACCGCCCCTCCGACAGCGCGGCGCTCCCTCAGTACCGCCCCTCTGACAGCGCGGCGCTCCCTCAGTACTGCCCCTCCGACAGTGCGGCGCTCCCTCAGTACCGCCCCTCCGACAGTGCGGCGCTCCCTCAGTACCGCCCCTCCGACAGTGCGGCGCTCCCTCAGTACTGCCCCTCCGACAGTGCGGCGCTCCCTCAGTACTGCACTGGGAATGTCAGCCTGGATCATGGGCTCAAGTTTCTAGAGTGGGCCTCAAACCCACGACCTTCTGACTGGATAATCTGTTTTAAGCAATGTCGGTTGAGGGACAAGCGTTGGCCAGAACTCCCCTTGCTACTCCTCCAATGAGATCCTTTGCATCCACCTGAGGGGGCAGATGGTGGCTTGGTTCAGCCGTCCGTCATGCAGAATAGGGTATTTGGAATGTTAGAGGACCAAAGTTCAGGGAGATACAGATGTTTGGGAATGCACAGGACAAATAAATTGCAGCCTCTTCAAATCCCAGCACACTCGTCTGATCTGTGATGGCCTTGCTTGCAGTGTAGTCGCACAGGAATAGTACAGAAACCAGATAGCAGTGAATTGCCCGCTTTAATACCAAGGGAAATACTGTATCGGAACAGGAGGAGGCCATTCAGCCCCTCGAGCCTGTTACATTAGGAACAGGAGGAGGCCATTCAGCCCCTCGAGCCTGTTACATTAGGAACAGGAGGAGGCCGTTCAGCCCCTCGAGCCTGTTACATTAGGAACAGGAGGAGGCCGTTCAGCCCCTCGAGCCTGTTACATTAGGAACAGGAGGAGGCCATTCAGCCCCTCGAGCCTGTTACATTAGGAACAGGAGGAGGCCATTCAGCCCCTCGAGCCTGTTACATTAGGAACAGGAGGAGGCCATTCAGCCCCCCTCGAGCCTGTTACATTAGGAACAGAAGGAGGCCATTCAGCCCCTCGAACCTGTTCCACCATTCAATGAGATCGTGGCTGATCTGCGACCTAACTCCATCTCCCCGCCTTTGCCCCGTATCCCTTAATATCTCTGGTTAACAAAAATCTATCAATGTCCGATTCAAAATTAATTGCCGTTTGCGGAAGAGAGTTCCGAACTGCTACCACCCTTTGTTTGTCGAAGTGTTTCCTAACTTCACTCCTGAAAGGTCTGGCTCTAATTTTGAGACTCTGCCCCCTAGTCCTAGACTCCCCAACCGGCGGAAATAGTTTCTCTCTCTCTACCCTATCTGTTCCCCTTAATATCTTGAAAACTTCGATCAGATCGCCCCTTAACCTTCTAAATTCCAGGGAATACAACCCTAGTTTGTGTAATCTCTCCTCGTAATTTAACCCCTTGGTGTCCGGGTATCATTCTGGTACACCTACGCTGCACTCCTTCTGTCTGACTGCCTTCTGTTTCGGGCATCGGTCGCACAGACTGCTGTGTGCGTCGAAGGTGTAAATGTGTTCTTTGGAGGTGCAGGTGTTCGTGCCAGACTTGCTATGAGTCATGGTTGAGTCACGCTGCCTTCAACACTGCCTCTATTGTAAGCAGTCAATCCGATTTTTCTGGACTTCCTGCCTGTGAGTGACCTAATTGGGCCGATCTTGCTGTTTCTTCGGCCTGTTGTCTCCGCTAACGTGCCGCTCGCGCGTTCTGGTCCGTTTGTGCGGGCCTCGCCTTGCAATTCCGCTCTCCTGTATATTTTTTTGCCACACCATGAACCGGAGGGGACAGATTTAAGGCGATTGGCTAACGAGCCAGAGGCGACAGGAGGAGATCCTTTTTGAAATGTAAATTCTTACAGGCTTGACAGGGTAGATGCTGAGGGAAATAAAAACAGAAGATGCTGGAGGTACTCAGCAGGTCAGGCAGCATCTGTGGAGAGAGAACCAGAGTCAACGTTTCAGGTCGATGACCCTTCGTCAGAACGGGCTTGATGACAACTTTGGGGTTGAATCTGAGAGAATGGAGCGCTGCAAGTTCAGAGGGAGGTAGGTTGGAGTGAGCGAGGGGAGCAGAGAAATTGAGACGGCCGATGTCACGCTGGCAGTTTGCAATGAAAAGATCTGGAGAGGTTAAGAGGCTAGAGGAAGGGGTCCAGGTAGAACGAGAATTCTGAAAGCGGGAGAAAGGGTCAGCTGTGGCGGGGGGGGGGGGGGAGACTCCTGGCCAAAGAAGTGGGCACGGAGACGAAGGTGGCGGAAAAAGAGCTCAGCATCGTGCCGAGCTCGCAATTCATTTGAGATGGGGGCGTAAAGGGATGAAGCTCAGGCCTTTGCTGAGGACTGATCGTTCGGGGTGGGAGGGGGATAGTGAAAACACGGCGCTGGGTGAGAATGGAAGAAGGGATGGGGTCAGAGGAAAGTGAAGGGGAAGGAGGTTCCGGAGGGGCGTTGGTGTCCAAGAGTTGTTGAAGCTTGCGATCCTTGACGCCTGAAAGGAAGAAAAAAAGTTGCAAGATGCTGAGAGGCTGTTTTCCCCCCCTGGCTGGAGAGTCTCGAACCAGGGGGTCACAGTCTCAGGCTAAGGGGTCGGCCATTTAGGACTGAGATGAGGAGGAATTTCTTCACTCAGAGGGCGGTGAATAGAACATAAGAAGTAGGAGCAGGAGTAGGCCATATGGCCCCTCGGGCCTGCTCCGCCATTCAATAGGGTCATGGCTGATCCGAACCTAGACTCGCGTTCACTTCCCTGCCCGCTCCCCAGAACCCTTAATTCCCTTATCAGCTAGGAAACTGTCTACGTTTTAAATTTATTTAATGTCGCAGCTTCCACAGCTCTCTGAGGGAGCAAATTCCATCGATTTACTACCCTCTGAGTGAAGAAGTTTCTCCTCATCTCAGTTTTGAAACGGCAGCCCCTTCTTCTAAGATTATGCCCCCTAGTTCTAGTCTCACCCATCAGTGGAAACATCCTCCCCGTCTCCACCCCATCAAGCCCCCTCACAATCTGATATGTTTCGATAAGATTGCCTCTCATTCTTCTGTATTCCAATGAGTAGAGGCCCAACCAACTCAACCTTTCCTCATAAGTCAACCCCCATATCTCCGGAATCAACCAAGTGAACCTTCTCTGAACTGCCTCGAGAGCAAGTATATCTTTTCTTAAATATGAAAACCAAAACTGTACGCAGTACTCCAGGCGTGGCCTCACCAGTACCTTGTATAGCTGAAGCAAGACTTCCCTGCTTTTGGAATTCTCTACCCCAGAGGGCTGTGAATGCTCAGTCGTTGAGTATATTCAAGGCTGAGAGCGATAGATTTTTGGACTCTAGGGGAATCGAGGGATATGGGGATCGAGCGGGAAAGTGGAGTTGAGGTCAAAGATCAGCCATAATCTTATTGAATGGCGGAGCAGGCTCGAATGGCCTCCTTCTGCTCCTGTTTCTTATGTTCTTGTGTAGAATGGCTGGCGTGTTTTCCTACATCACAGCAGTCACTGCATTTCGAAGTGATTCACTGCTGGCCAATTGAGGACAGCGGGACAGCCCTGCACTAATCTTCTAGCAGTGCTGCGGGATCGTCAACGCCCACTCGGAACAGGCCGAGCTGGCCCTGGGGTTAATCTCTAATCTGGACGGTATCCTTAATGGCGCAGCGCTCCATAAATATCGTCCTGGAGGCTTAAGCCTGGATTCCAGCCTCCAGTCCTATTGTGCGGGCTTAAACCCAGAGCTGAGCGCGCTGCCGACCGATGCATGACCCGGCTCCCCGTTCGTTGTGACGTCAGTGATCAAACGCTACACTTGCTGCATTGCGCGCAGCTGCAGAAAAGCTGCACTCTGGGACTGAGGCAGAGGTCTATCCGTTTGGGCTGGGCGTAGGGAGAGTTCCCTGCTGGACTGCTAGAATGCAGTCAGCCGTCCCTGACACACTCTCTCTCTATAAAGAGGGTGCGTTCTCTCTGCCCTAGCCAGGCAGCTGCAGTTAATCTTTGCATTTGCAGGAAGTGTGTCGTTTCAGAAAGGCCAAGTTTGGGGGGGCTTTGGGAACCTAATGCGACCTGGAGACGGCTCAGAAGACAGCAGAGCATTCGGGATCTGAGCCACGGGCTCACTGGGAGAGGCAGTCAGAATGGCCAGTTGAGTGAGGAAGTCACGGGACGCTCGTGGACCTTACCCCTGGAACAGTCCGCCCCCTTCAGGAGGGGAGCAGGAAGATACATTGTGGTTGTATTAGCGTTTCCAGGTTGTTTCTCCTCCCCGAGCCAGACCGTTCGCAACCTTCGACACCGAGATGAGCTTCCGCCCGCTCCGTCACCAAGACCGCCTACGTAAAAGAGGTGTAGAGAGAGGCGGAGAGGTTTAGGGAGGGAATTCCGGAGCTCGGGGGGGAGGGGCCAGGCGGCTGAAGGCACGTCCGCCAGTGGCGGAGCGATGGAAATCGGGGGATGTGCGAGAGGCCAGATTTGCAGGAGGTCAGAGATCTCAGAGGGTTGTAGGTGATGGAGGAGCAGGGGCGGGGGGCGAGGCCATGGAGGGAGTATAGAGGAATGAGAGGGGATCTCATCGAAACATATAACATTTTGACAGGTCTGGACAAACTAGATGCAGGAAGAATGTTCCCGATGGTCGGAGAGTCCAGAACCAGGGATCATAATCCTAAGGATAAGGGGTAAGCCATTTAGGACAGAAATGAGGAAGAATTTCTTCACCCAGAGAGTGGTGAACCTGTGGAATTCTCTACCACAGAAGGTAGTTGAGGCCAAGTCATTAAATATATTGAAGAATGAGTTAGATATATTTCTTAAAGCTAAAGGTATCAAGGGATATGGGGAGAAGGCAGGGACAGGGTACTGAATTTGGATGATCAGCCATGATCTCATCGAATGGCGGAGCAGGCTCGAGGGGCCGAATGGCCTACCCCTGCTCCTATCTTCTATGTTTCTATGAACACGAGAATGAGAATTTTAAAATGGAGGCGTGGCTGGACCGGGTGCCAATGTAGGTCAGTGACCACGGGGTGGGGGGGGTGACCTGCGTGGCGTGATGGGTGAAATGAATCATGACTGAAGGGGAACAGGAAGAGGAGCTCTGGGTCATTTCCTTCCCCCTTCACCAGCCCAGGGACAGTGAGGCCAGTCACAGCGTCCCTGCACCCTACTGCCTGCCTTGGCTAAGAACAGCTCACTCACTACGGACCGGGGATGGAACCTGCAGCCTGAGCCCCGACAGCACCTCTTTATTCAGAATGTTCACACCTGGAGTACTGCGTACAGTTTTGGTTTCCATATTTAAGAAAAGATATACTTGCTCTCGAGGCAGTTCAGAGAAGGTTCACTCGGTTGATTCCGGAGATGAGGGGGTTAACATAGAAACATAGAAGATAGGAGCAGGAGTAGGCCATTCGGCCCCTCGAGCCTGCTCCGCCATTCGATGAGATCATGGCTGATCATCCAAACTCAGTACCCTGTCCCTGCCTTCTCCCCATATCCCTTGATACCTTTTAGCTTTAAGAAATATATCTAACTCATTCTTGAATATATTTAATGACTTGGCCTCAACTACCTTCTGTGGTAGAGAATTCCACAGGTTCACCACTCTCTGGGTGAAGAAATTCTTCCTAATTTCTGTCCTAAATGGCTTATCCCTTATCCTTAGATTATGACCCCTGGTTCTGGACTCTCCGACCATCGGGAACATTCTTCCTGCGTCTAGTTTGTCCAGACCTGTCAGAATTTTATATGTTTCGATGAGATCCCCTCTCATTCTTCTATACTCCAGCGAGTATAAGCCCAATCGACCCAATCTCTCCTCATATGTCATTCCTGCCATCCCAGGTATCAGCCTTGTGAATCTTCGCTGAACTCCTTCCATGGCAAGAACATCCTTCCTCAGATAAGGCGACCAAAACTGCACACAGTTGACTTATGAGGAAAGGTTGAGTAGGTTGGGCCTCTACTCATTGGAATACAGAAGAATGAGAGGCGATCTTATCAAAACATAGAAGATTGTGAGGGGGCTTGATCGGGTGGAGGCGGGGAGGATGTTTCCACTGATGGGTGAGACTAGAACTAGGGGGCATAATCTTAGAATAAGGGGCTGCCGTTTCAAAACTGAGATGAGAAGCTTCTTCACTCAGAGGGTAGTAAATCGATGGAATTTGCTACCTCAGAGCTGTGGAAGCTGCGACATTAAATAAATTTAAAATGGAGATAGACAGTTTCCTAGCTGATAAGGGAATTAAGGGTTATGGGGAGTGGGCAGGGAAGTGGACGTGAGTCTAGGTTCGGATCAGCCATGATCCTATTGAATGGCGGAGCAGGCCCGAGGGGCCATATGGCCGACTCCTGCTCCTACTTCTTATGTTCTTAGTAGTACGGCAGCCTAGTGGTTCTGTTACTGGACGAGTAATCCAGAGGAATGATCCGGGGACGCGAGTTCAAATCCCACCACGGCAGCTGGGGAATTTCAATTCAATTAATTAAATAAATCTGGAATTAAAAAAACTAGTGTGTGTATTGTTATAAAACCCATCTGGTTCACTGATGTCCTTTTTTTTTAGGGGCTGGAAACCTGCCATCCTTGCCCGCTCCAGGCCCACAGCAATGTGGTTGATTCTTAGCTGCCCTCTGGAATGCCACTTGTTCAAGAAGGCGGCTCACCACCACCTTCTCGAGGGCAATTAGGGATGGGCAATAAATGCTGGGCCTTGCCAGCAACGCCCACATTCCCTCCCCCCCCCTGGCCACCAGCTTCATGCCATCTGCATTTGCTATTTAATTCAAAATAGAATGAAATTTAAAATTTCTCACTGTTGCAATTCTATTCTAAGCCCAGGCGACGTCCCGATACTTCCTGTATATTAATAAGTCGGGGACCGTCCTCAAACAACGAACGTGATTTTGGGACGCGTGGGCTCGACTGGATTGGGCGCCCTTTTTCCCCTTCTGCAGTTATTGTTTTAAAAGGCGATTGTGTAATCTGGGAAATGTTGGTGTTGAGAGATGTGAGAAGTCGCACAACACCAGGTTATAGTCCAACAGCTTTATTTGAAATCACAAGCTTTCGGAGCGCTGCTCCTTCGTCAGGTGAAGTGAAGAGATGTATATCGGCACAGCATATATAGTCAGAGAACACTGCCAGACGATTACAGTTAATCTTTCTAGAGGGACCTGGGTGTCCTTGTACCCAAATCACAGAAGGTTAACATGCAGGTACAGCAAGCAAATGGCCTTTATTACAAAGGGATTGGGAGTATTAAGAGTAAGGAAGTCTTGCTGCAATTAACATCCTCCGTAACGTCGCCTGTCTCCGCCCCTGCCTCAGCTCATCCGCTGCTGAAACCCTCATCCATGCCTTTGTTACCTCCAGACTTGACGATTCCAACGCACTCCTGGCCGGCCTCCCAAGTTCGACCATATGAGGTCATCCGAAACACGTCTGCCCTGTGCCCTAACTCGCACCAAGTCCCCGTTCACCCATCACCCCCTGTGCTCGCTGACCGACATTGGCTCCCGGTTAAGCAGCGCATCGATTTCAAAATTCTCATCCTTGTTTTCAAATCCCTCCATGGTCCTCGCCCCTCCCTATCTCTGTAACCTTCTCCGGCCCCACAGCCCCCCCCCCCCCCCCCCCGAGATATCTGCGCTCCTCCAATTCTGCCCTCTTGAGCATCCCTGATTATAATCGCTCCACCTTTGGCGGCCGCGCCTTCTGTTGCCTGGGCCCTAAGCTCTGGAATTCCCTCCCTAAACCTCTCCGCCTCGCTACTTCTCTCTCCTCCTTTAAGACGCTCCTTAAAACTGACCTCTTTGACCAAGCTTTTGGCCACCTGCCCTAATTCCTCATGTGGCTCAGTGTCAAATTTTTTGTCTTATAATACTCCTGTGAAGCGCCTTGGATGTTTTACTACGTTAAGGGCGCTGTATAAATACAAGTTGTGTACAGTTTTGGTCGCCTTATCTGAGGAAGGATGTTCTTGCCATGGAAGGAGTGCAGCGAAGATTCACAAGGCTGATACCTGGGATGGCAGGAATGACATATGAGGAAAGATTGGGTCGATTGGGCTTATACTCGCTGGAGTATAGAAGAATGAGAGGGGATCTCATCGAAACATATAAAATTCTGACAGGTCTGGACAAACTAGATGCAGGAAGAATGTTCCCGATGGTCGGAGAGTCCAGAACCAGGGGTCATAATCTACGGATAACGGGTAAACCATTTAGGACAGAAATGAGGAAGAATTTCTTCACCCAGAGAGTGGTGAACCTGTGGAATTCTCTACCACAGAAGGTAGTTGAGGCCAAGTCATTAAATATATTGAAGAATGAGTTAGATATATTTCTTAAAGATAAAGGTATCGAGGGATATGGGGTGAAGGCAGGGACAGGGTACTGAGTTTGGATGATCAGCCATGATCTCATCGAATGGCGGAGCAGGCTCGAGGGGCCGAATGGCCTACTCCTGCTCCTATCTTCTATGTTTCTATATGTTTCTATGATAGACTTGCCTTGGAAGTGGTGCAACCAAGGTTCACTAGACTGATTCCTGGGATGAGAGGGATTGTCCTATGAGCAGAGATTGAGTGGAATGGGCCGATACTCTCTGGAGTTTAGAAGAATGAGAGGTGATCTCATTGAAACGTACAAAATTCTTAGACAGCGCAGATGTTGGGAGGATGTTCCCCCCCCCCCCCCCCCCCCCGGCTGGAGAGTCTAGAACTAGGGGTCACAGTCTCAGGCAAAGGGGTCGGCCATTTAGGACAAAAATTAGGTCGGCTATTGAGGATAAAATTGGCAGAACATAAATGGTAAGCAGATGAACGCAGATTGCGGTGCAAAGGTCAAAGCTAGAGCACCTGGTGATAAAGCCGCCGAGATCTGGGCGAGAGATTTGAGTGGCGGGCAGCTTGCCGAGGGCTGCCTTTGCACGCACGTAATTAAATAGCGATGGGTGACCGCCTCCAGTGAACAGAGGATCAATAGGTCGATTTGAATGGGATAATATTATCATTATCCCTTTTGAAGTTTATGCTGATCCCTCGTTATCATCTCAACACTCAGCTCCTGCTGGAAGCAGCGACAGTTCCTGCACTTCAAAGAAAAAAAGGACGCTTCGCATCTCTCCGGCGTCTTTCACCACCCAAAGCGCTTCACAGCCAATGAAGGACTGTTTTGAAGTGTGCTCACTGTTGTAATGTAGGAAATGTGGCAGCCAATTTGCGCACAGCAAGCTCCCACAAACAGCAATGAGATAATGACCCAGATCATCTGTTTTTAGTGATGTTGGTTGAGGGATAAATATTGGCCCCAGGACACCGGGGAGACCTCCACCCTGCTCTTTTTCGAAATAGTGCCAGCTCTCCCTCAGTACTGCCCCTCCGAGAGTGCAGCGCTCCCTCAGTACCGCCCCTCCGACAGTGCGGCGCTCCCTCAGTACCGCCCCTCCGACAGTGCGGCGCTCCCTCAGTACCGCCCCTCCGACAGTGCAGCGCTCCCTCAGTGCCGCCCCTCCGACAGTGGGGCGCTCCCTCAGTACCGCCCCTCCGACAGTGCAGCGCTCCCTCAGTGCCGCCCCTCCGACAGTGGGGCGCTCCCTCAGTACCGCCCCTCCGACAGTGGGGCGCTCCCTCAGTACCGCCCCTCCGACAGTGGGGCGCTCCCTCAGTACCGCCCCTCCGACAGTGCGGCGCTCCCTCAGTGCCGCCCCTCCGACAGTGGGGCGCTCCCTCAGTACCGCCCCTCCGACAGTGCGCCGCTCCCTCAGTACCGCCCCTCCGACAGTGCGGCGCTCCCTCAGTACTGCACTGGAGTGTCAGTGTAGATTTTTGTGCTCACTCCTGTTGTCACTACCGATGCTGAATTCACAAAACACTGCCCGGGCACCAGTGGTAGGCAATGGTTCTGTAACAATGGGGTTGCGGCATTCTCACACTGTGTCCACTTAAAGCATCCAGCCGCGTAATTTTAGATCCCGTCGCTTTGAGCATATGTTTAGCAAAGTGTCGTGCCGGCTGCAGTGTTACAAAATTTCTAACCGTGAAACTTGACCGATTTACACTAAATAAGTCCAGTTACAACCACCCCTCTCCACAACGCCAGCTGACTGAAGCTCCACTGCCAGTTCATAAGGGCGTAAGAAATAGGAGATGGGGTAGGCCCCTCTGCCAGTCAATGAGATATCTAACCCGTGCTGTACCTGCCCTGGGACTGTTTGATGGGGACAGTGTAGAGGGAGCTTTACTCTGTATCTAACCCGTGCTGTACCTGCCCTGGGAGTGTTTGATGGGACGGTGTAGAGGGTGCTTTACTCTGTATCTAACCCGTGCTGTACCTGCCCTGGGAGTGTTTGATGGGACAGTGTAGAGGGAGCTTTACTCTGTATCTAACCCGTGCTGTACCTGCCCTGGGACTGTTTGATGGGACAGTGTAGAGGGAGCTTTACTCTGTATCTAACCCGTGCTGTACCTGCCCTGGGAGTGTTTGATGGGACAGTGTAGAGGGAGCTTTACTCTGTATCTAACCCGTGCTGTACCTGCCCTGGGACTGTTTGATGGGACAGTGTAGAGGGAGCTTTACTCTGTATCTAACCCGTGCTGTACCTGCCCTGGGAGTGTTTGATGGGACAGTGTAGATGGAGCTTTACTCTCTATCTAACCCGTGCTGTACCTGCCCTGGGAGTGTTGGGTGCGGGCAGTGTAGAGGGAGCTCAATCTCTCATCCCAGGGTGATGCATCCGTTGCAAAAAGCAAATGGCATCTCTTTCTTTCATCGCCAGGCGCTTGCAACCTGTGACTGACTGCCTTCCTTCAGTGAAACTGGCAGCTCGACGGTACATTGCCAAATGCTTTGGATGCTTAAAGAAGGAAAGATCAGCATTTAAGCACGGGGATGGGATGGGGGTCGGTGTGGGTGGAGGCGAAGAACAGAGACACAAAGGCCAACCAGGAACAGCTACACCTTTTTAGAGCTGTGGATTATTGCTCTTGTTAAACCTGTCCGCTTCCCTCTGTGCATGTTGTGGATTCAGCAAGGAGCACGACTGGAGATTAAGCTAATGAGGCAGTAATTCAAAAACTGGATCCAGACATTTCATAGTTAGCAATAATTTAGTCCTTTGGTAGCTTTTACATTAGACAATAATTTTGCTCTTGTGTATACATAATTATTTGGGGGAAATTTAGTATTCATCAAGGAGAAGGATATCGATGCTGGGAAATTGACTTTTTTTGTCCTTTACAGTGTCCCATCAAACACTCTCAGGGCAGGTACAGCACGGGTTAGATACAGAGTAAAGCTCCCTCTACACTGTCCTCATCAAACACTCCCAGGGCAGGTACAGCACGGGTTAGATACAGAGTAAAGCTCCCTCTATACTGCCCCATTGTAGGAGGTTAAACTTCTGTACCAGGGAACTGTACGTGGTCAACTTGCTGTGCAGCCCTTTAACTGCAGCAGCATTGCCAGAAGCGTGTTGGGCCGAGATCAAAAGGTGGGCGGACGTGACATTCTGAGAAAGGGGAAAACAACGAGAGAAAAGAAACTAGACTGGAAGAGTAAAGCGAAACTGATCTCGGGCAGGCGAGCAAAGGTGGAATACTCCCAAAACCAGGCTTCACTTTCAGTTTAATTCGACTCTCTTCCCCGGGACTGATTGTTGTCTGTGAACCCAGTCAGGCCAGAACATGGAACCATTGCTCATACAATGAGATCAGTCCCGTGTTTCACAAGCAACGTCAATTGGAAAAGGATGGTGCAGGGTGTTGGAATACCAAAAACAACTTGTATTTATATAGCGCGTTTGTCCCAAGGGCGCCTCACAGGAGCGTAAATCAAACAAAATTTGATACCGAGCCGCGTATGGAGATATTGGGACAGGCGACCCAACACTTGATCCAAGAGGTAGGTTTTAATGAGCGTCTTAAAGGAGGAGAGAGAGGCGGAGAGGTTTAGGGAGGGAATTCCAGAGCTCGGGGCCCAGGCGCGGTCGCCAATGGTGGAGCGATGGAAATCGGGGGATGCGCGAGAGGCCAGAATTGGATGAGCGCAGCGATCTGGGAGGGTTGTAGTGGCTGGAGGAGGTTACGGAGATAGGGAGGGGGCGAGGAGGCCATGGAAGGATTTGAAAACAAGGATGGAGAATTTTAAAATCGAGGCGTTGCCGGACCGGGAGCCAGTGTAGGTCAGCGAGCACAGGGGGTGATGGGTGAATGGGACTCGGTACGAGTTAGGACACGGGGGGCAGCAGAGTTTTAGATGAGTTGATGGTTACGGAGGGTGGAAGATGGGAGGCCGGCCAGGAGAGCGTTGGAATAGTCGAGTCTGGAGGGGACACAGGCAGGGATGAGCGTTTCAGCAGCAGATGAGCCGAGGCAGGGGCGGGGAAGGGCAATGTTACGGAGGTAGAAATGGGCGGTCTTGGTGATGGAGCATCAGAGCTCGGCCTGATTCTGTCCTCACCCAATATCCATATTCCCACCGATCCTGACCTGAAACTTTGATTGTTTGTTTCTCTCTCCACGGATGCGTCCAGTCTAAGCCCACTGACTCCCACAGCCACCTGGACTACACTTCCTCCCACCCTGCTTCCTATAAGGACTCTATTCCATTCTCCCAGTTTCTCCGTCTCCGCCGCATCTGTTCTGACGATGCCACCTTCCATACTAGTACTTCTGATATGTCTTCCTTTTTCCTCAACCCCCTCTACCGTGGTTGACACGGCCCTCGACCGTGTCCGTTCCATTTCCCGCACTTCCGCTCTCGCCCCTTCCCCTCCCTCCCAGAACCACGATAAGAAGGCAAATGGTATGTTGGCCTTCGTAGCGAGAGGGTTTGAGTACAGGAACAAGGATGTCTTGCTGCAGTTGTACAGGGCCTTGGTGAGACCACACCTTGAGTACTGTGTGCAGTTTTGGTCGCCTTATCTGAGGAAGGAGGTTCTTGCCATGGAAGGAGTTCAGCGAAGATTCACCAGGCAGATACCTGGGATGGCAGGAATGACGTATGAAGAGAGATTGGGTCGATTAGGCTTATACTCGCTGGAGTTTAGAAGAATGAGAGGGGATCTCATTGAAACTTATAAAATTCTGAAAGGACTAGACAGACTAGATGCAGGAAGGATGTTCCCGATGGTCGGGGAGTCCAGAACCAGGGGTCACAGTCTAAGGATAAGGGGTAAGCCATTTAGGACAGAAATGAGGAGGAATTTCTTCACCCAGAGAGTGGTGAACCTGTGGAATTCTCTACCACAGAAGGCAGTAGAGGCCAATTCATTAAATATATTCAAGAAGGAGTTAGATATATTTCTTAAGGTTAAAGGGATCAAGGGATATGGGGAGAAGGCAGGGACAGGGTACTGAGTTTGGATGATCAGCCATGATCGCATTGAATGGCAGAGCAGGCTAGAGAGGCCAAATGGCCTACTCCTATCTTCTATGTTTCTATGATAGGGTTCCCCTTGTCCTCGCCTTTTACCCCACCAGCCTCCACATTCAACGGATCATCCTCCGCCATTTCCGCCACCTCCAGCGTGATCCCACCACCAAACGCACCGTCCCCTCACCTCCCCTTTCAGCATTCCGAAGGGACCGCTCCCTCCGCGACACCCTGGTCCACTCCTCAGTCGCCCCCAACAGCCCCTCCCCTCCCCTCCCAACAACACCTTCCCGTGCAAGCGCAGGAGATGCAACACCTGCCCTTGTCCACTGTCCAGGGCCCCAAACACCCCTTCCAGGTTGAAACAGCGATTTACTTGTACTTCTTGCAATTTAGTATACTGTATTCGCTGCTCACGATGCGGTCTCCTCTACATCGGGGAGTCCAAACGCAGATTGGGTGACCGCTTTGCGGAACACCTCCGCTCAATCCACAAGGGTGACCCCGAGCTTCCGGTCGCCTGTTACTTTAATTCTCCGCTCCACTCCTACTCTGTCCTCAGCCTCCTACACTGTTCCAACAAAGCTCAACGTAAGCTCGAGGAGCAGCACCTCATCTTTCGATTAGGCGCTTTACTACCATCTGGACTCAACATCGAGTTCAACAATTTCAGACCATAACCTCTGCCCCTATTTTCTCAGACGGCAGCTGTTGATGATTCTGCCATTCCCCATTTGCAACATTTAATCTCTCCGGCCTTCCGCCCGATCACAGACCTTCCCTTTTGTTCTTTCCTCCCCCCCTCCCCACTTTCCCTGCACCTGCACCTGCTTAAAACCTGTTCCATCTCTAACTTTATCCAGTTCTGACGAAGGGTCCCAGACCTGAAACGTTGACTCCGTATCTCTCTCCACGGATGCTGCCTGGCCGGCTGAGCTTTCCAACATTTTCTGTTTTTGTTTCGGATTCCAGCATCCGCAGTATTTGATCAGTATTGTCCATATTTCCACTTTCTGGGAAGCAAGAAATGTTTCCCACATTACAACAGTGATTCCACTTCAAAAGTACTTCATTGTCTGTAAAGCGCTTTGAGATGTCCGGTGGTCGTGAAAGGCGCTATAGAAATGCAAATCTTTCTCTCTCTCTCTCTTTTGCTCTCTCTTTCGCTCTCTTTCTTTTTCTTTTTTTTCTCTTTTTCTCTTTCTCTCTTTTTCTCTTTTTTTCTTTCTCTCTGTCTCTCTTTCTCTCTTTCTCTCTCTCTCTCTCTCGCTCTTTTTCTTTCTCTCTTTCTCTCTCTCTCTCTCTCTCTCTTTTCTCTCTCAACAGTGAAAACCATGCTCTTTCCCCCCCCCCCCTCTCCCACAACTCCAGGGCACTGAGGCCCAAATCCATCGCCCTAATTGCTGCACAGAGTGGGATGCCATTACCCATTGAGCTATGGTGGGGAACTTATCGCAGCCAATCCTCAAGAAACTCGGCTGCCCCGTGTCCTAACTCGCACCGAGTCCCCTTCACCCATCCCCCCCCTGTTGCTCGCTGACCTACGTTGGCTCCCGGTCCAGCAACGCCTCGGTTTTTAAAAAAGTTCTCATCCTCGTTTTCAAATCCCTCCAGGGCCTCCTCCTCACTCCCTCTCCCTATCTCTGTAACCTCCTCCAGCCCCTACAACCCTCCGCGATCTCTGCGCTCCTCCAATTCTGGCCTCTCGCGCATCCCCCAATTTCCGTCACTCCACCATTGGCGACCGCGCCAGGGCCCCGAGCTCTGGAATTCCCTCCCTAAACCTCTCCGCCTCTCTCTCCTTTTAAGACGCTCCTTAAAACCTGCCTCTTTGACCCAGCTTTTGGTCTCCTGTCCCTAATATCTCCTTATGTGGCTCGGTGTCAAATTTTGTCTGATTTTACGCTCCTGTGAAGCGCCTTGGGACGTTTTACTACGTTAAAGGCGCTGGATAAAAACAAGTTGTTGTGCCATTAGGGTCGGTTTGTAGTCACTGTCTCAACAGAGGGCAGTGCCTTCGGGGCAGGGGGAAGATGGTATAAAAAGAATATCGAGGCACTGGAGAGGGTGCGGAGAAGGATGATACCAGAAATGCGAGGGTATACATATCAGGAAAGGACGGAATAGGCTGGGTCTCTTTTTTTCTCTTGAAAAGGGAAGGCTGAGGGGTGACCTAATAGAGGTCTTTAAAATCATGAAAGGTTTTGATAGAGTAGATACAGAGAGAATGTTTCCACTTGTGGGGAAGAGCATAACCAGCGGCCATCAATATAAGATCGTCAGCAAGAAATCCAATCCGGAATTCAGGAGAGACTTCTTTACCCAGAGAGTGGTGAGAATGTGGAACTCGCTCCCACAGGGAGTGGTCGAGGCGAATAGCGTAGATGCATTTAAGGGGAGGCTAGATAAACACATGAGGGAGAAGGGAATAGAGGGTTACGCTGATAGATTTAGATGAGGAAAGACGGGAGGAGGCTCGAGTGGAGCATAAACGCCGGCATGGACTGGTTGGGCCGAATGGCGTGTTTCTGTGCCGTCTATCCGATATAATCCTATCCTATGTAATAACTTGGGGGTGTAGCGATGCACCAGGCACTCAGTGACCCAGCACAGTGTTCCAGCTCACGGCCAAATGGAAGTGGCAGGTGATTGGACTGAACCATGTGGGTCGGTGCAGGAGTTGGCTGATTTTGGCTGGGATTGCAATAGAAAGAAAGACTCTCGTTTCTCCGGCGCCTTTCCCCACCTCAGGACGTCCCAAAGCGCTTCACAGCCAATGAAGTACTTTTGTTGAAGTGTGGTCACTGTTGTAATGTAGGAAAACGTGGCAGCGCACTTGTGCACAGCAAGCTCCCACAAACAGCAATGTGATAATGACCGGATCATCTGTTTTTTAATGATGTTGGTTGAGGGATAAATATTGGCCCCAGGACATCCGGGGAGAACTCCCCCCTGCTCTTCTTCCAATAGTGGCCGTGGGATCTTTTACATCCACCTTAGAGGGCAGACGGGGGGGGGCCTCGTGTTTAACGTCTCGTCCGAAAAGGCGGATGAAAGACAGTGCTGCGCTGTACGCTTGGGCTCCGCCTCCTCCGGATTTGGCAAGGGAAAGTGGCCAGGGTTCCTGATCGCTGCCCAGCGACAAACATACATACATATGAATTAGGAGCAGGAGTCGGCCCCTTGAGCCTGCTCCGCCATTCAATAAGATCATGGCTGATCCGATTACTCCACATTCCCGTCTACCCCCGATAACCTTTCACCCCCTTGCTTACCAAGAATCTATCTACCTCTGCCTTAAAAATATTCAAAGACTCTGCTTCCACCGCCCTCTGAGGAAGAGAGTTCCAAAGACTCACCACCCTCTGTGAGAAAAAATTTCTCCTCATCTCTGTCTTAAATGGGCGACCCCTTATTTTTAAACAGTGACCCCTAGTTCTAGATTCTCCCACAAGAGGAAACATCCTCTCCACATCCACCCTGTCCAGACCCTTCAGGATCTTACATGTTTCAATCAAGTCACCTCTTACTCTTCTAAACTCCAGCGGATACAAGCCTAGCCTGTCCAACCTTTCCTCATAAGACAACCCGCCCATTCCAGGTACAGGAAACTCTTTATTAACCGGCACCGACGGGACCGGCGTGGTGCCGGTTAATCAAAAAGTCCGGATAATGGAGAGTTATATCTCCCAACGTACGAGAGCCCCGTACACACTGACATGCGCCTGCATTCGGAGCTCCGTCTCCCCGGGGACCGCCAGCTGACCATCTGTCGTGTCCGCTGCCTACCCGGGCTGCACATTCCCCATCCAATCTACATGCTCCGATACAAGGCAAACGCCTCGGTTTTTTAAAAAGTTATTTTTAAAGGAGAGATGAAGGAAAACCCCGGTTACCTACTCAAGAATTTTGCCGGTTAAGAGAGATTTCCGGTTATTTGGGTGCCGGTTAAAAGAGAGTTTCCTGTATTAGTCTAGTAAACCTTCTCTGAACTGCTTCCAACGCATTTACATCCTTCCTTTAAATAAGGAGACCAATACTGTACACAGTACTCCAGATGTGGTCTCACCAATGCCCTGTATAACTGAGAAGTCGCACAACACCAGGTTATAGTCCAACAGATTTATTTAAAATTACAAGCTTTCGGAGCTGTCGCCCCTTCTTCAGGTAGGGTAGCTGTGAGAATCTCCCAGAATTCACAATATAAACACAGAAAAAATGTATTCAAATCTTTCCCTACATCAAAGACACACTAAGAGCACAGCCAAGACAATGAGATGTGTCCCAGGGGGTCCAACGTGTCAAAACACCTGCTGGCTGCATATCCTCTCCATTTGGGTTTAAAAAAAAAACCTGGAAAGACCGGCCATGATGTCAAGTCACGTTCTGTATCGTGACATGAACCCGATATCGCGATTGAGGCCATCCTCATGAGTGCGGAACTTGGCTATCAGTTTCTGCTCTATGATTTTGCGCTGTCATGTATCCCGAAGGCCGCCTTGGAGAACGCTTACCCGCAGATCCGAGGCTGAATGCCCCTGACTGCTGAAGTGTTCCCCGACTGGGAGGCAACCCTCCTGCCTGGCGATTGTTGCGTGGTGTCCGTTCATACGTTGTCTCAGTGTCTGCATGGTCTCGCCGTTGTACCATGCTCTGGGGCATCCTTTACTGCAACGTATCAGGTAGACAACGTTGGCCGAGTCACATGAGTATGTACCATGTACCTGGTGGGTAGTGTCCTCACGTGTGATGATGGTATCTGTGTCCATGATCTGGCATGTCTTGCAGAGGTTGCCGTGGCAGGGTTGTGTGGTGTCGTGGTTGCTGTTCTCCTGAAAGATGGGTAATCTGCTGCGAACGATGGTACTTTTGAGGTTAGGCGGCTGCTTGAAGGCGAGTAGTGGAGGCGTGGGGATGGCCTTAGCAAGGTGTTCGTCGTCATCGATGACATGTTGAAGGCTGCGAAGAACATGGCGTAGTTTTTCTGTATAACTGAAGCATAACCTCCCTACTTTTGTATTCAATTCCCCTCGCAATAAACGATAACATTCTATTAGCTTTACTAATTACTTGCTGTACCTGCGTACTAACCTTTTGCGATTCATGCACTAGGACACCCAGATCCCTCTGCCTCTCTGAGCTCTGCAATCTCTCACCATTTAGATAATATGCTTTTTTAAATTCTCCCTGCCAAAATGGACAGTTTCATATTTCCCACATTAGCGGAAGTGCCCACACCAACCGGATCCAGCTTGGCTGCGATGCGCGAGGTCAAATGCCATTAAATTGAAGGTGACGGTGGGGGAGAGGGGCGGCTGACACAGAGACGCGGTTAGCCTCCGATCTATCCCTTTTTGAATTATGTATCCACTTGGATGTTTAGAGTGCCTCTTTCAGCCAGCTTCCTGATGGTCTTTCTGCCTGGCTAAGGATTGCTGTACAGGGCTTGGTCCATTAGGCAATGTTTGAATGTGGTTGTTAATGCAGCTCGAAGTAAAAAATCGTTTAGCACACGATGGCATCGAGCAATCGGCTCCAAAAGTAGTTCCATTTGGCAAACTATCCCTTTGCAATGCATTGCTATTATAGGGCGTGCTGTTGCTGTGCTACCGGCAGAGCAATTAAACCCGTTGTCAGTCCAAACCATGTGGTGCGATGGGACTTCAGTTCATGTTGCGTCGTTTTAAAGGTATTTGCCCACTGTGATCGGCGTCCACCGGTGCCAGTAGAAAATCCCACGGAATAATCTCATCTGGCAGTGTCGCTCACAGGTCTTATGAGCGAAAGCATTGCGAGCAGGAGTAGGCCGTACGGCCCCTCGAGCCTGCTCGTCAGGGTAGATGCTGAGAGGCTGTTTCCCTCCTGGCTGGAGAGTCTAGAACCAGGGGTCACAGTCTCAGGATAAGGGGTCGGCCATTTAGGACTGAGATGAGGAGGAATTTCTTCACTCAGAGGGCGGTGAATCTTTGGAATTCTCTGCCCCAGAGGGCTGTGGAGGCTCAGTCTTTGAGTATATTCAAGGCTGAAATCGAGAGATTTTTGGGGACTAAGGGAATCGAGGGATATGGGGATAGTGCGGGAAAGTGGAGTTGAGGTTGAAGATCGGCCATGATCTTATTGAGTGGCGGAGCAGGCTCGAGGGGCCGAATGGCCTACTTCTCTTATTTTTCATGTTCTTATGCTCCGCCATTCAATAAGATCATTGGCTGATCTTCGACCTCAACTCCACTTTCCCGCCCCGATCCCACGATTCCCCTCGAGTCCAAAAATCTCTTGATCTCAGCCTTGAATATACTCAACGACTGAGCCTCCACAGCCCTCTGGGGTAGAGAATTCCAAAGATTCACCGCCCTCTGAGTGAAGAAATTCCTCCTCATCTCAGTCCTAAATGGACGACCCCTTATCCTGAGACTGTGACCCCTGGTTCGAGACTCTCCAGCCAGGGGGAAACAACCTCTCAACGTCCATTTGTCCGGAGTCCCAATCCCACCGAATGTCTTGCTCAAGGATTGCTCTCCAGCTGCCATACACGGCAGTGATGGGAGGCGGGTCTGCACTTGTGATTTCCGCCCCCATGCACTGAGCACCTGACTCCCATAATGTCACTGTGGGCTGTTAGCAGTGATACCAGGCACCTCCCTACAGTCAGAGGCGAAAGAACTACAGGCCCCATGTTCTAGATTCTACACCCGCCACCGGGGCACCGTGGCTGCAGTGTGCACCATCCACAAGATGCACTGCAGCAACTCGCCAAGGCTTCTTCGGCAGCACCTCCCAAACCAGCGACCTCTTCCACCTAGAAGGACAAGGGCAGCAGGCGCATGGGAACACCACCACCTCCAAGTTCCCCTCCAAGTCACACACACCGTCCCGACTTGGAAATATATCGGCCGTTCCTTCACCGTCGCTGGGTCAAAATCCTGGAACTCCCTCCCGAACAGCACTGTGGGAGCACCTTCACCACACGGACTGCAGCGGTTCAAGAAGGCGGCTCACCACCACCTTCTCGAGGGCGATTAGGGATGGGCAATAAATGCCGGCCTTGCCAGCGACGCCCACATCCTGAGAGTGATTGTTTTAAAAAAAAAATGTTGCATTTTCTAGGAGGTCGTTTCACTCGCAGTATAGAAGCTGGGATGATCCTGCCTCTAAGCAGCATTCCGCGACCTCCTCCTCCTCCCGGAGAGAGAGCAGCACCGAATCCCAACTCGCTCAACGTTCTGCAGCCTGACAGAGCCACGTAAAGCGGCAATTTTTACCCTGGGGGGCACACAGGGCGTTGCTGTCGGCCCCGCCGTGGTACTGAGTAACCCAGGCAGTGTGCCTGGGATCGAATACATTTCAGATAATGCGTTATCCTCCGCCACAATCTCTGTCGCTCTTGTGCAATGCTGTGTACACGCTGCTCCGACACTGACGTTATCTTTTATTACCCCTCTTAACCTGTGCCATTCAGATCAAATTTCACGTTCCTCGAAACAGCTTGCATCAGTAATTGATCTCGAATTGGCATCGATGCATTTTATAATGGTGTGGGGTTTGGAGAAAGTAGATTTTTGCACAGTTCGAGTGGAATGTGATTTCTGTGCTTTCCTGGCAGTTAACTCAAATGTATGTTTTGGCATTGTCGCACAGTAAGTAGGCAGGGGAGAAGCGAGAGTAAGGTCAGAGGATGAATACTGGGAGAGCGATGGTTGCCATGATGCAGATTAACTAACATTTGGAACGCAGCAGTAAACCCTCTAACAAAGAAGGACTTGCGTTTCTAGAACACCTTTCACAATCTCAGGACCTCCGAGAGCTTTACAGCCAGTGAAGTACATTTTTTCAAGTGTAGTCACTGTTGTAATGTCGGAAACACGGCAGCCAATTTGCGCACAGCAAGCTCCCACAAACCAATGTGATAAATGATCAGATAATCTGTTTTTAATGATGTTGGTTGAGGGATAAATATTGGGCCCCAGGACACCGGGGAGAACTCCCCCCCCCCCCCCCCCCCCCCCCCCGCTCTTCTTCCAATAGTGGCCGTGGGATCTTTTACGTCCCGCCTGAGAGGGCAGACGGGGGCCTCGGTTTAACGTCTCATCCCGAAAGACGGCCCCTCCGACAGTGCGCGCTCCCTCAGTACAGACCTTCCGACAGTGCGGCGCTCCCTCAGTACCGCCCCTCCGACAGTGCGGCGCTCCCTCAGTACCGCCCCTCCGACAGTGCGGCGCTCCCTCAGTACAGACCTTCCGACAGTGCGGCGCTCCCTCAGTGCCGCCCCTCCGACAGTGCGGCGCTCCCTCAGTACTGCCCCCTCCGACAGTGCGGCGCTCCCTCAGTACCGCCCCTCCGACAGTGCGGCGCTCCCTCAGTACCGCCCCTCCGACAGTGCGGCGCTCCCTCAGTACCGCCCCTCCGACAGTGCGGCGCTCCCTCAGTACCGCCCCTCCGACAGTGCGGCGCTCCCTCAGTACAGACCTTCCGACAGTGCGGCGCTCCCTCAGTGCCGCCCCTCCGACAGTGCGGCACTCCCTCCGCACTGCCCTGGAGTGTCAGCCTAGATTATGTGCTCGAGTCTCTGGAGTGGGACTTGAACCCAGAACCTTCTGACTCAGAGGCGAGAGTGCTGCCCACTGAGTCACAGCTGACACACAAGTGAAGGAAACGCAACAGGCATTTAAAAAAAATTCTTCAAATACTCGGCAGCACCCGGGCAGTATCCAAACCTGCAACAAAGGCCTGATCGTGCTCGAGGAGGACGCACCGTTTCATCAGGACTGGCATTCTGACCACATCTGAAATGTCGACCTGTCTTGATGTTGTATATTTCCAGCAGTTCAATGGATTCCACATCACATTCCAGCTGCGCAAAAAATAAACATGGATTTTTAACTTCCCCGCCTTTGTGCTGGGACATTTCTGAAATGTGGCGTCTGGTTGCGTTCCATGGCCTCGCCCTTCCCTATTTCTGTAACCTCCCTGCAGCCCTCCGAGATCTCTGCGCACCTCCAGTTCTGTGGCCCCATTGCGCATCCCTGATTTTAATTGCTCTGCCATTGGCAGCCGTGCCTTCAGCTGCCTGGGCCCCAAGCTCTGGAATTCCTTCCCTAAACCTCTCCGGCTCTCTCTCTCTCCTCCTTTAAGACGCTCCTTAAAACCCGACCTCTTCGACCAAGCTTTCGGTCGCCTGTCCCTAATATCTCCTTATGTGGCTCGGTGTCAATTGTTGTTTGATAATCGCTCCTGTGAAGCGCCTTGGGATGTTTTACTACGTTAACGGTGCTGGATAAAGGCAGGTTGTTGTTCCTCCTCCTCCTCCTCCACAGAATGACTCACTAATCGAGACCGGGAGGTGTGGGGGTGGGTGGTGGGCCGGGGACCTTGACACGTGTAGGCTCCTGCTCCAGCCACTTGTCGGGGAGAACAGGCTGTTTGAAATCGTTAACTTGGAACGACGAGCTTTTTTTAAAAAAAAACCCACACACGATGGAAGACTGAAGTCAAGTCGATTCCAGACCGGGACCACGTGTGTGTGAAACCCTTGAGGTGCGGGGGGAAGCCGAGGCCCTTTTTATTTGTGTAGCTGAAAGAGTCTGATTCGGTTAAGAAGGCTTTTGTTGGGTCGAGCCATTGGCGTGCGTGAGCCTCCACCTAACATTGGCCAAGCCCGTCTCTGTTGAGTGCTGCTGGTCGGAATTACTGAGGGTTGTATTGTCATTAATACTGTATGCATAATTTAGAGAGTCTCCTTCCCTTCAGACTGTTATTTCTGGCGCCTCCGATGGCTGTACCGGCCCTCGGTGTGGATCGGGATAAGGGGAAAGAAATTCTTCTGTTACAACAACCTGCCTTTATGCAGTGCCCTTAAAGTATTAATTCGCCCCAAGGAGTTTCACAGGAGTGGTTATCAAACAAAGTTTAGTGACAGACCTGTACCCACCAGTACTGTACCAGTGTAATACAGTGACCGACCTGTACCCACCAGTACTGTACCCCAGTGTTATACAGTGACAGACCTGTACCCACCAGTACTGTACCCCAGTGTTATACAGAGACCGACCTGTACCCACCAGTACTGTACCCCAGTGTTATACAGTGACCGACCTGTACCCACCAGTACTGGACCCCAGTGATAGTGACAGACCTGTACCCACCAGTACTGTACCCCAGTGTTATACAGTGACAGACCTGTACCCACCAGTACTGTACCCCAGTGTTATACAGTGACAGACCTGTACCCACCAGTACTGTACCCCAGTGTTATACAGTGACACACCTGTACCCACCAGTACTGTACCCCAGTGTTATACAGTGACAGACCTGTACCCACCAGTACTGGACCCCAGTGATAGTGACAGACCTGTACCCACCAGTACTGTACCAGTGTAATACAGCGACAGACCTGTACCCACCAGTACTGTACCCCAGTGTAATACAGTGACAGACCTGTACCCACCAGTACTGTACCCCAGTGTTCGTGACAGACCTGTACCCCCAGTACTGTACCCCAGTGTTATACAGTAACAGACCTATACCCACCAGTACTGTACCCCAGTGTTATACAGTAACAGACCTATACCCACCAGTACTGTACCCCAGTGTTATACAGTGACAGACCTGTACCCACCAGTACTGTACCCCAGTGTTATACAGTGACAGACCTGTATCCCCAGTACTGTACCCCAGTGTTATACAGTGACAGACCTGTACCCACCAGTACTGTACCCCAGTGTTATACAGTGACAGACCTGTACCCACCAGTACTGTACCCCAGTGTTATACAGCGACAGACCCGTACCCACCAGTACTGTATGCCAGTGTTTCCTTTTTACTTTGGGGTGGGAGGGCGAGGGGAAGGGGAAAGGCGAGGGGAAGGGGCGGATAAGAAAGGGAACCAGCTGAAGTTTATGTGGTGTGGTTTGGTGGGCAAAGCCCATGTCCGATACTGCTCCCGGACTGTACCCTGTGCCGCTGTGTTTCTTGGACGAAAAGTCTGGCTGGTGTCTCTCAAACCCCCGCGTACAGCGTTGCCTCTGGCTGGAGGTGTGCGATGGATGGCGATCCTGCAGTACAAGAGCCTTCGAAACCCGAGGCTCTGCAGTCCAAGGCACTCTGCGGGAGGTGGTTTCAGTCCGCCTGCACGAGTCAGGACGCAGCCTGTCGAGTTTATTTAAATATAAGCAAATCTCACGTGGCGGAATGAGAAAGGCACGGTCGGACTCCAAGCACGTGCTCGGAGAAGGCTTGGATGAAGTGAATGATGGTGGATTGTTAGGAGGCTGTTGAAGGTGAAAGCAGTGTGTCAAGCAACAATTTGTATTTACATAGCGCCTTTAACGTAGTAAACCGTCTCAAGGCGCTTGACGGGAGCTTCGTCAAATTTGACACCGAGCCACATGAGATATTAGGGACAGGGGAACAAAAGCTGGGTCAAAGAGGTCGGTTTTAATGAGCGTCTTAAAGGAGGAGAGAGAGGTGGAGAGGTTTAGGGAGGGAATTCCAGAGCTTGGGGCCCTGGCGCGGTCGCCAATGGCGGAGCGACGGAAATCGGGGAACGCGCAAGAGGCCAGAATTGGAGGAGCGCAGAGATCTCTGGAGGATTGTAGGGGCTGGAAAGTAGAGGGAATTTGTATCCTCGGAGTCCTGTCCAGTGCTGAGCTGAACGTCCGAACCCAATCCGTCCCCATCATAAAGACAGCTTCTTCCGGCTCTCCCCCCGGGCACCTCCGTAACAATAATTACCTCAGCCTCTCCACAATTGAAATCCTTTCATACATGCCTTCATCACCTCCAAACGCGCTTTACTCCAATACTGTCCTTGTTGGCCATCTATCCTGCACCCTCCATAACTTCCAACTCGTCCATGAACTTGTCCCACTCACCCGTCGCCCCCTGACTTTGCTGATCTTCGTTGGCTCCTTGTACCCCCCCCCCCCCCCGCAACACCTCAGGATTGGCTGCATCTTTTCTGCGCTGCGCCCTCCAGCCCTGTACCTGGTCCTGAGCTTCCTCTTCCCCCTGACTGCAGCCTCTTGTGCCTCCCCGCTTCCCCCTTCGCCTCCCTATTGGCGGCCGTGCCGCTTGTAAGAACAAAAATAGGAGCAGGAGTAGGCCAATTGGCCCCTCGAGCCTGCTCCGCCATTCAATAAGATCATGGCGGATCTGATCCTAACCGCCAATCTACTATCACAGAACCATTTCCTGAACCGAACAGAATTGGACACATGAAATAGGAGCAGGATCAGGCTACACGGCCCCTGGGCCCGCTACGCTACCCACAGGGCCATGACCGATCCGAACCCAGACTCATGTCCAAATTCCTGCCCGCTCCCCGTAACCCTTAATTCCCTTTACTTCTAGGAAACTGTCTATTTCTGTTTTAAATTTATGTAATGATGTAGCTGTCCGCCTGCTTCCGACCCTCTGGAGTTCCCTCGCTAAATCTCTCTCTCCTTTTAAACACTGCCTCAAAACCCAGCACTTTGACCGAGCTTGTGGGCACCCCTCCGAATCGGCAGGCTCCGCGTCCATTTTCATTATCTCTGATGCGCCTTGGGATGTCTATCACGTCGAAGACGCGATTACATAGGATGTAGGACATTCGGCCCAACCAGTCCATGCCGGCATTTATGCTCCACTTGAGCCTCCTCCCGTCTTTCCTCATCTAAATCTATCAGTGTAACCCTCTATTCCCTTCTCCCTCATATGCTTGTCCAGCCTCCCCTTAAGGAGAGTGATGGAATACTCTCCCCTTGCCTGGATGAGTGCAGCTCCAACAACACTCAAGAAGCTCGACACCATCCAGGACAAAGCAACCCGCTTGATCGGCACCCCATCCACCACCTTAAACCTTCACTCCCTCCACCACCGGCGCACCGTGGCAGCAGTGTGTACCGTCTACAAGATGCACTGCAGCAACTCGCCAAGGCTTCTTCGGCAGCACCTCCCAAACCCGCGACCTCCACCACCTAGAAGGACAAGGGCAGCAGGCGCATTGGGAACACCACCACCTCCAAGTTCCCCTCCAAGTCACACACACCATCCTGACTTGGAAATATATCGTCCGTTCCTTCATCGTCGCTGGGTCAAAATCCTGGAACTCCCTCCCTAACAGCACTGTGGGAGCACCTTCACCACACGGACTGCAGCGGTTCAAGAAGGCGGCTCACCACCACCTTCTCAAGGGCGACTAGGGATGGGCAATAAATGCTGGCCTTGCCAGTGACGCCCACATCCCATAAACGAATAAAAAAAAATGCATCTATACTATTCGCCTCGACCACTCCCTGTGGTAGCGAGTTCCACATTCTCCCCACTCTCTGGGTGAAGAAGTTTCTTCTGAATTCCCTGTATGATTTCTTGCTGACGATCTTATATTGATGGCCTCTAGTTATGCTCTTCCCCACAAGTGGAAACACTCTCTCTGTGTCCACTCTATCAAAACCTTTCATATTTTTAAAGACCTCTATTAGGTCACCCCTCAGCCTTTTTTCAAGAGAAAAGAGACCCAGCCTGTTCATCCTCTCCTGATAGGTATACCCTCGCATTTCTGGTATCATCCTTGTCAATCTTCTCTGCACCCTCTCCAGTGCCTCTATATCCTTTTTTATAATATGGCGACCAAAACTGTGCACAGTGCTCCAAGTGTGGTATGAGGAGAGATTGGGTCGACTAGGCCTGTATTCACTAGAGTTTAGAAGAATGAGAGGGGATCTCATTGAAACGTATAAAATTCTGACAGGGCTAGACAGACTGGATGCAGGGAGGATGTTTCCCCTGGCTGGGGGGTGGGGTCTAGAACGAGGGGTCACAGTCTCAGGATAAGGGGTAGGACATTTAGGACTGAGATGAGGAGAAATGTCTTCACTCAGAGGGTGGTGAACCTGTGGAATTCTCGACCACAGAAGGCACTTGGAGCACTGTGCACAGTCCTGCCATCCCAGGAATCAGTCTGGTGAACCTTCGCTGCGCGCCCTCTATGGCACGAATATCCTTTCTTAGGTAAGGAGACCAAAACTGCACACAGTATTCCAGGTGTGGTCTCACCAAGGCCCTGTATAACTATAGTAAGACATCCTTGCTCCTGTACTCAAATCCTCATGCAATGAAGGCCAACATACCATTTGCCTTCCTAACTGCTTGCTGCACCTGCATGTTTGCTTTCAGTGACTGGTGTACAAGGACACCCAGGTCCCTCTGTACATCAACATTTCCCAATCTATCGCCGTTTAAATGATACTCTGGGGCAGGAAAGGGGGTGTGCAGTTGGTCGTAATCGGAAGGGAAGAGGATGCGAGGTGGGATGCAGCGTGGCCACGGGAAAGGGGGTGTGTGGAATCGGATGAGGCACTGGCCGCTGGGTCTGCCAGCTTGATTCCGATTGTAGGTGCACCTGCTTCTCGGCCCACCCGTTCTGGGACTTGATATCAAGGGCCCCTGGATGGGCTTTGCTTCGATAATCGGCCAAGGTTGGCAGCCAGAGGTTGAAGGCAACTTCGAAACAGTTGGTCCAGAGTGAAGGGGACGAAGAAGAGACTTCTTTCCCCAGAGAGTGGCGAGAATGTGGAACTCGCTCCCACAGGGAGTGGTCGAGGCGAATAGCGTCGATGCATTTAAGGGGAAGCTGGATAAGCGCACACAAGAAAAGAAAGACTTGCATTTATATAGCGCCTTTCACGACCACCGGACGTCTCAAAACACTTTACAGCCAATGAAGGACTTTTTTTGAAGTGTGGTCACTGTTGTAATGTGGGAAACGCGGCAGCCAATTTGCGCACAGCAAGCTCCCACAAACAGCAATGTGATAATGACCGTATCATCTGTTTGTGTTACGTTAGTTGAGGGAGAAATATTGGCCAGGACACCGGGGATAACTCCCCCCTGCTCTTCTTCAAAATAGTGCCATGGAATCTTTTACGTCCACCTGAGAGGGCAGACGGGGCCTCGGTTTAACGTCTCATCCCGAAAGACGGCCCCTCCGACAGTGCGGCGCTCCCTCAGTACCGCCCCTCCGACGGTGCGGCGCTCCCTCAGTACCGCCCCTCCGACGGTGCGGCGCTCCCTCAGTACCGCCCCTCCGACGGTGCGGCGCTCCCTCAGTACCGCCCCTCCGACGGTGCGGCGCTCCCTCAGTACCGCCCCTCCGACGGTGCGGCGCTCCCTCAGTACCGCCCCTCCGACAGTGCGGCACTCCCTCAGTACCGCCCCTCCGACAGTGCGGCACTCCCTCAGCACTGCACTGGGAGTGTCAGCCTAACTTTATGTGCTCAAGTCCCTGGAGTGGGACTTGAACCCACATGAGGGAGAAAGGAATAGAAGGTTAAGCTGAAATAACAACAGAAAACGCTGGAAAAATTCAGCAGGCCAGGCAGCATCCGTGGAGAGAGAAAGAGAGTTGACGTTTCAGGTCGATGACCTAAGGTTAAGCTGGTAGGGTTAGATGAGGAAGGGTGGGAGGAGCTTGGACTGGTTGGGCCGAATGGCCTGTTTCAGTGCCGTATATTATTCAGCATGGCTAGCATCAGTCTGGCAGCACAGCCGATACAGCGATATCTCCCCGAACTGCAGTGCCAGCCTTGCAGTCAGGTGTAAAATTATGTTCTTTTTGAAGTGCAGATGTGTTTACAATAGCAGGCCCGGAGTATGACTCACGGCTGATTCATGCTGTGTTAACCCTGCCCCATTGTATTTTCGTGAGTGGTGTTGGTTTCAATAGATATAATTATGGGGAGGATAATCACAGCTTTCACATTTTTCTTTTTGTAAAATGGTGGAGTAATGTTCCCTTGTTTTCCTGTGATTGCGTATTCATAGAAGCCAGTTATTTCCTCGTTCTCTGTTTGCCAATTGATTGAAAGGAAGCATGTCCTGTCCATGATTCAGGACTTTCATCACTAGAGCATCCCGCCAAACACTCCCAGGGCAGGTACAGCACGGGGTTAGATACAGAGTAAAGCTCCCTCTACACTGTCCCGTCAAACACTCCCAGGGCAGGTACAGCACGGGTTAGATACAGAGTAAAGCTCCCTCTACACTGTCCCCATCAAACACTCCCAGGGCAGGTACAGCACGGGTTAGATACAGAGTAAAGCTCCCTCGACACTGTCCCATGTATCTTGGGGTTGCACAGTCCAACTTTAATATCCACTGTCCCAATTATACTGTTACCCGGGGAAAGCCTTGCTGTTTGCTGTTTTACCTGCGTTGGGCTTTGTTTATTCCTGTGCTGTGTGTAGTGTTGTTCCAGAAGACCAAAATTTGGGATTCTGCATTACTTGCCAGCTTTCGTCATGCGCTGGCGGGAGGGTTTCCCCCCATTGTGGTGTGTAATGAAGGGAGCTCGTTAGCCATTTGTTCCGCACGTCTTTGATTTGTTTAAGTTTGAAATTCTGCGTTCCGACAGGATTACAGCGATCACTTGTCTCTCGAAGATGCCTCCGGCCCGAATATGTTTATCTGCTTCAGTGGCGCTGATTCGTGTTTCGAATTGTGGTCTGAATCTTGAGACTTGACAACTCAATTTCATCCCGTCGCTCTGCCTGACGCTCCTCGGCATTGCTGTTTTCTGTTGTATGTGCGTTGGTGTAGAGCAACAGCAAGGCACAGTGCCGTACTGTGGAGTAAGGGGGATGTGGATTTGTGCAGTTAATTCCTACCCACCTCTGTGCTCGATTTTTTGACCAGCGCGCGCTCCTTGCCATCTGCCTCAGCCCAACGCTACTTAAACCCGAGATGCCTGTCGTCCCATCAGCATTATCTTCATTGACCCTCATTCCCAGGTCATCCACGCCAATATCCTCAGCATCCTAGAAACATAGGAGATAGGAGCAGGAGTAGGCCATTCGGCCCCTCGCGCCTGCTCCGCCATTCAATGAGATCATGGCTGATCATCCAAACTCAGTACCCTGTCCCTGCTTTCTCCCCATATCCCTTGATACCTTTAGCCTTAAGAAATATATCTAACTCCTTCTTGAATATATTTAACGAATTGGCCTCTACTGCCTTCTGTGGTAGAGAATTCCACAGGTTCACCACTCTCTGGGTGAAGAAATTCCTCCTCATCTCAGTCCTGAATGGCTTACCCCTTATCCTTAGACTGTGACCCCTGGTTCTGGACTTTCCCGCCATCGGGAACATCCTTCCTGCATCTAGTCTGTCTAGTCCTGTTAGAATTTTATAAGTTTCAATGGAAACCAATCAATCAAAACCCTCATCTTCAGATCCTTCCATGGCTTTACTCCATTTACATCTGTGCAGTCTTCAGTCCCAAGTCTCCGCCCCCCCCTACTCCCTGGTCTTGTGACTCTGGTCTTGAACTCTGTACGCCCTCCCCTCCTCTCTCTCTCTCTCCTCTTAGGCAGTCCCTCGGAACCGAGGATGACTTGCTTCCACACTAAAAATGAGTTCTCAGGTGACTGATGAGTCCAATGTGGGACCTACAGTCTCTGTCACAGGTGGGGCAGACGGTGGTTGAAGGGGCGGGTGGGTGGGGTGCTTGGGTTGATGTGCGCTCCTTGCGCTTGGCTTCCACTGGCTCCCGGCGAAGAGACTCTGTGTTCGGCGCCTTCCCGAATGCATCTCCTCCACTTTGTGCGGTCTTGGGCCAGGGATTCCCAGGTGTCGGTGGGGGATGTTGCACTTTTTCAAGGAGGCTTTGAGGGTGTCCTTTTGAAGCGTTTCCTCTGCCCACCTGGGGCTCTCTCGCCGTGTCAGAGCTCCGAGTAGAGCGCTTGTTTTTTGGGAGTCTTGTATCGGGCGTGCAGACGATGTGGCCCGTCCATCGGAGCTGATCGAGAGCGGTCAAAGCTTCGATGCTGGGGATGTTGGCCTGAGCGAGAACACGGACGTTGGTGCGCCTATCCTGCCGATGGATTTGCATGGATCCACATCATTGGTCGCAGCGCCTCCCAGGCATCCCTCCTGCGTGCTGGAATTCCCTTCCTAAGGATCTTGGCCTCGCTACCTGTATTTCACCCTCATCCCTCCACACACATTTTAGAAGCCTCATCACATAAGAATTCGGAGCAGGAGTTGGCAATACGGACCCTCGAGCCTGCTCCGCCATTCAATAAGATCATGGCTGATCTTCGACCTCAACTCCACTTTCCCGCCCCGATCCCTCGAGTCCAAAAATCTCTCGCTCTCAGCCTTGAATATACTCAACGACTGAGCCTCCACAGCCCTCTGGGGTAGAGAATTCCGCCAAGATTCACCACCCTCTGAGTGAAGAAATTCCTCCTCATCTCAGTCCTAAATGGCCGACCCCTTATCCCCATTGCGATCAGCGAACTCCGTATATAGACCAGAAGTTGAAATTGGGACCATCCTGGTCCTCGTGGCTTTATTGCTACATTGGCACAGAAGCTTACTGAACAAAAAGGAGGCCGTTCGACCCATCGTGCCTTTGCTGGCTCTTTTTTCGGGGGTGGGGGGGGCGGGCGGAGTGCCATTTTTTTTGAAGCCACTCTGTGATTATCAACTTGGGGAAGTCTTAATGGAGGGGGGAGAAAGTATTTTAAAATAAGGCGGGATTGTGGATGGAATTCTGCCCTCCTTGGACATCCCTGATTTTGCCCGTGCCTCCAGCTGCCTGTGCGCCGAGGATACAAATCCCCTCTCCAGCCCCTACAACCCTCCGCAATCTCTGCGCTCCTCCAATTCTGGCCTCTCGCGCATCCCCCCCGATTTCCATCACTCCACCATTGGCGTCCGTGCCTTCAGCAGCAGGTGGTTAAGAAGGCAAATGGTATGTTGGCCTTCGTAGCGAGAGGGTTCGAGTACAGGAGCAAGGATGTCTTGCTGCAGTTGTACAGGGCCTTGGTGAGACCACACCTTGAGTATTGTGTGCAGTTTTGGTCGCCTTATCTGAGGAAGGAGGTTCTTGTCATGGAGGGAGTGCAGCGAAGATTCACCAGGCTGATACCTGGGATGGCAGGAATGACGTATGAGGAGAGATTGGCTCGATTGGGCTTATACTCGCTGGAGTTTAGAAGAATGAGAGGGGATCTCATTGAAACTTATAAAATTCTAACAGGACTAGACAGACTAGATGCAGGAAGGATGTTCCCGATGGTCCGGGGAGTCCAGAGCCAGGGGTCACAGTCTAAGGATAAGGGGTAAGCCATTTAGGACTGAGATGAGGAGGAATTTCTTCACCCAGAGAGTGGTGAACCTGTGGAATTCTCTACCACGGAAGGCAGTAGAGGCCAATTCATTAAATATATTCAAGAAGGAGTTAGATATATTTCTTAAGGCTAAAGGGATCAAGGGATATGGGGAGAAGGCAGGGACAGGGTACTGAGTTTGGATGATCAGCCATGATCTCATCGAATGGCGGAGCAGGCTAGAGGGGCCGAATGGCCTACTCCTGCTCTTATCTTCTATGTTTCTATGTTTCAGCCGCCTGGGCCCCGAGCTCTGGAATTCCCTCCCTATAAACCTCTCCGCCTCTCTCTCTCCTCCTTTTAAGACGCTGCTTAAAACCTGTCCCTAATATCTCCTTATGTGGCTCGCTGTCGAATTTTGTCTGATAATCGCTCCTGTGAAGCGCCTTGGGACGTTTTACTACGTTAAAGGCGCCGGATAAATACAAGATGCTGTTGTTGAGAAGTGGGGCCCTAGTAAAACCGTTGCTGGCATGATGAGATACTCGCGATGGTCTAGATGGGTTACATGATAGCTCGGAGCAGAAATTTGCAAGTGTGCTACATTCGAGGCAGCCAGGCTTTTCCTAGTACTTCAGTACTGAGTAAATTGGAATGTTGGCAGTGCGATCCGGGTTGACATTTGCTGTCTTTTTTTTATTTAGAAATTGTCACAGTGAGGGCTGTGTGCAATTAGTGTGGGCACTCATCTGTAAATTGAGCACATGTAACGCCCTCAAATCTCTCGCGCGTATCCTACATTTACAACAGTGACGACGTTTCAAAAGTACTTCATTGGCTGTGAAGCGCTTTGGGAAGACCGAAGCCATTGTTTTCGGGCCCCGCCACAAACTCCGTTTCCCTAGCCCCCGACTCCATCCCTCTCCCGAACATCTGTCTGAGGCTGAACCACACTGTTCGCAACCTTGGTGTCATATTTGGCCCTGAAATGAGCTTCCGACCACATATCCGCAGCATAACTAAGACCGCCTGTTTCCACCTCCGTAACAGCACCCGTCTCCGCCCCTGCCTCAGCTCATCCGCTGCTGAAACCCTCATCCCTGCCTTTGTTACCTCCAGACTCGACTATTCCAACGCACTCCTGGCCGGCCTCCCACATTCTACCCTCCGTAAACTTGAGGTCATCCAAAACTCGGCTGCCCCGTGTCCTAACTCGCACCAAGTCCCGTTCGCCCATCACCCCCTGTGCTCGCTGACCGACATTGGCTCCCGGTTAAGCAGCGCCTCGATTTCAAAATTCTCATCCTTGTTTTCAAATCCCTCCATGGTCCTCGCCCCTCCCTATCTCTGTAACCTCCTCCAGCCCCACAACCCCCCGAGATATCTGCGCTCCTCTAATTCTGCCCTCTTGAGCATCCCTGATTATAATCGCTCAACCATTGGTGGCCGTGCCTTCTGTTGCCTGGGCCCTAAGCTCTGGAATTCCCTCCCTAAACCTCTCCGCCTCGCTACCTCTCTCTCCTCCTTTAAGATGCTCCTTAAAACCGACCTCTTTGACCAAGCTGCCCTAATTTATCCTTCTGTGGATCGGTGTCAAATTTTTTGTCTTAAAATACTCCTGTGAAGCGCCTTGGGACGTTTTACTACGTTAAAGGTGCTATATAAATACAAGTCGTTGTCTTGCGGTGGTGAAAGGTGTTGTAGAAATGGGAGCCTTTTTCTTTCCTTCTTCTTCGTTCTTGTGTCGTGGGCGACACTGGGAACGCCGCCTGTATTGCCCATCCCTAGTTGGCATGAGGTGGTGGTGGTGGTGGTGGTGGTGGGCCTTCCGTCTGGGTGGCTTGAAGGGCCGCCTCAGGACAGAGGAGGGGGTCAACCACGTGGTGTGGGACTGGAGTGGCACGCCCGGCCAGGCCGAGGAGGTGGGGGAGTGGCGGCGGCAGGTTCTCGGAGAGGGAAGGCGGTGAGTTCAACCACCGCCCCAGGGCTTGAGCACGTCATAGGAACATAAGAAGTAGGAGTAGGCCATACGGCCCCTCGGGCCTGCTCCGCCATTCAATAGGATCATGGCTGATCCGAACCTAAACTCACGTCCACTTCCCTGCCCGCTCCCCATAACCCTTCATTCCCTTATCAGCTAGGAAACTGTCTATCTCCGTTTTAAATTTATTTAATGTCACAGCTTCCACAGCTCTCTGAGGCAGCAAATTCCACAGATTTACTACCCTCTGAGTGAAGAAGTTTCTCCTCATCTCAGTTTTGAAACGGCAGCCCCTTATTCTAAGATTATGCCCCCTAGTTCTAGTCTCACCCATCAGTGGAAACATCCTCCCCGCACCCACGTAATCTATGCTGGCACTGCGGTGGGAGTGCCGTATTGTCAGTGAAACGGGGAGGGCCTGTCTGCACCTTTTCAGTGGTTCGGGCGGGTGCTCAAGATCCCTTGGCACAGTCGGATGAAGAACAGGGAGTTCTCCTCGTGTCCTTGCCAACATACCTCCCTCAACCACCAGGACCAAAAACCGATTCATCATTCATATGAGGAGAGATTGGGTCGATTGGGCTTATACTCGCTGGAGTTTAGAAGAATGAGAGGGAATCTCATCGAAACATATAAAATTCTAACAGGACTAGACAGACTAGATGCAGGAAGGATGTTCCCGATGGTCGGAGAGTCCAGAACCAGGGGTCACAATCTAAGGATAAGGGGTAAGCCATTTAGGACAGAAATGAGGAAGAATTTCTTCACCCAGAGAGTGGTGAACCTGTGGAATTCTCTACCACAGAAGGTAGTTGAGGCCAAGTCATTAAATATATTCAAGAATGAGTTAGATATATTTCTTAAAGCTAAAGGGATCAAGGGATATGGGGAAAAGGCAGGGACAGGGTACTGAGTTTGGATGATCAGCCATGTTCTCATCGAATGGCGGAGCAGGCTCGAGGGGCCGAATGGCCGACTCCTGCTCCTATCTTCTATGTTTCTATGTTTCATTGCTGTTTTGTGAGTTCTTGGCGTATGCAAAATGCGGGGTTTCCGTCAACGCACTTCAAAAGTGATTTATCGTGTGTCTTGTGTGAAGCATTGAGGTATTTGAGAGACCAGATACAAGCAAGACTTTCTTTATAAGGCACCGTATTAGGACACCACACAGAGAGAGAGAGAGTGTGTAGTTTTCAGAAATCTCCTTCTAATATCCAGAAATTGAAATGCCAGCAATCTTCAAGGCCCCTATTGAGTGAGGGCGTCGGTGTTGATTCCAAGCTGTGGACTCGTATCCCCAGTTAGGAGCAGAGTTAAGATTCTGGCAAACTCTCTTTCCTTGGTGACTGCCCCCCCCCCCGTGCCAGCTGCCTTCGTCCCATCTCATTTACTGTTTGTGGGAGCTTGCTGTGCGCTGAGCTGCCGCGTTTCCGACATTACGACAGTGACTGCGCTTTTAACAGGTACTTCATTGGCGGTGAAGCGCTTTGGGACGTTCTGAGCTGCGGAAAGGCAAGTCTTTCTTTCGAGTCTTAGAAACTTAGAAGATAGGAGCAGGAGTAGGCCATTCGGCCCCTCGAGCCTGCTCCGCGATTCAATGAGATCATGGCTGATCATCCAAACTCAGTACCCTGTCCCTGCCTTCTCCCCATATCCCTTGATCCCTTTAGCCTTAAGAAATATATCGAACTCCTTCTTGAATATATTTAATGAATTGGCCTCTACTGCCTTCTGTGGTAGAGAATTCCACAGGTTCACCACTCTCTGGGTGAAGAAATTCCTCCTCATCTCAGTCCGAAATGGCTTACCCCTTATCCTTAGACTGTGACCTCTGGTTCTGGAGTCCCCCGCCATCGGGAACATCCTTCCTGCATCTAGTCTGTCTAGTCCTGTTAGAATTTTATAAGTTTCAATGAGATCCCCTCTCATTCTTCTAAACTCCAGCGAGTATAAGCCCAATCGACCCAATCTCTCCTCATACGTCATTCCTGCCATCCCAGGTATCAGCCTGGTGAATCTTCGCTGCACTCCCTCCATGGCAAGAACATCCTTCCTCAGATAAGGCGACCAAAACTGCACACAATACTCAAGGTGTGGTCTCACCAAGGCCCTGTACAACTGCAGCAAGACATCCTTGTTCCTGTACTCGAACCCTTTCGCTACGAAGGCCAACATACCATTCTGCTGAGGTGGCAGGGAGAGAGTTCTTTGTAACTGCTGACACGGTGTGTGATGTTTTGAAGGGAGTGGCAATCTCGTTTGAACCCTGGACCCAGATGGTGCACCTCCCTAAAATCGGGACTGGAATGGAACTGGGCTAATCTGTCATTCCACGCATTCTCCCTGCATCATCCCTTGAGGAGGAAATGTGAGAGGTGTTTGTCTAACCGTTCAAACAAGAAGATAATCTTTTCTTCAAAGGGCAGGCGGCGAGCAACACTTTGAAGCGATTCTTTCCAGGACACAACAGGAATCGTTTAAACAAAGAACAAGGGTCTTGTGTATCTTGGTGCAGGCATTTTATAGGAACAGGAGGAGGCCGTTCAGCCCCCCTCGAGCCTGTTACATTAGGAACAGGAGGAGGCCGTTCAGCCCCCCTCGAGCCTGTTACATTAGGAACAGGAGGAGGTCGTTCAGCCCCTCGAGCCTGTTACATTAGGAACAGGAGGAGGTCGTTCAGCCCCTCGAGCCTGTTACATTAGGAACAGGAGGAGGCCATTCAGCCCCTCGAGCCTGTTACATTAGGAACAGGAGGAGGCCATTCAGCCCCTCGAGCCTGTTACATTAGGAACAGGAAGAGGCCATTCAGACCCCTCGAGCCTGTTACATTAGGAACAGGAGGAGGCCATTCAGCCCCCTCGAGCCTGTTACATTAGGAACAGGAGGAGGCCATTCAGCCCCTCGAGCCTGTTACATTAGGAACAGGAGGAGGCCATTCAGCCCCTCGAGCCTGTTACATTAGGAACAGGAGGAGGCCGTTCAGCCCCCTTGAGCCTGTTACATTAGGAACAGGAGGAGGCCGTTCAGCCCCTCGAGCCTGTTCTGCCATTTAGTGAGATCCTGGCTGATCTCTATCTTGACTCCATCCACCCGCCTTGGCTCCATATCCTTCAATACCCTCGTCTAGCTGTCGATCTGAGATTTAAAACGATTGATTTAGTTAAGCTAGCATCTACTGTTTTTTGGGGGAGAGAGAGTTCCACACTGCTACCACCCTTTTGCGTGAAAAAGTGTTCCCTAACTTCTCTCCTGAATGGCCTGGCTCTGATTTTAAGTTTGTGTTCCCCCTGACATTTTCCCCTCTGTCTTCACCCCCCGCCCCCCACCTTCAGGAGCTCACACTCGCTGGATTACAGTACCAGAGGTGTCTGCGAATGTTCCCTGGCCCCCGTACGTCATTTCGCCCCAGCTTGTGAATAATCGAAAACTTCCCCACATTATACTCCATCTGCCACGTTCTTACCCACTCACTTTTCCTGTCTATTATATCCCTTTGCAGGCTCCTCCTCACCGCTAACTGTCCCAACTAGCTTTGTATCGTCTGCAAATTTGGATACATTACACTCGGTCCCTTCATCTAAGTCCTTGATGTCGATTGTAAATAGCTGAGGCCCAAGCAGTGTCAGCTGAGGCTCAGTGGGTAGCAGCCTTGCCTCTGAGTCACAGGGTTGTGTGTTCAAGTCCCAATCCAGAGACTAGAGCACAAAATCTAGGCTGATACCCCAGTGCAGTACTGAGGGAGCGCCGCACTGTCGGAGAGGCGGTACTGAGGGAGCGCCGCACTGTCGGAGAGGCGGTGCTGAGGGAGCGCCGCACTGTCGGAGAGGCGGTGCTTAGGGAGCGCCGCACTGTCGGAGGGGCGGTACTGAGGGAGCGCCGCACTGTCGGAGAGGCGGTGCTGAGGGAGCGCCGCACTGTCGGAGGGGCGGTGCTGAGGGAGCGCCGCACTGTCGGAGAGGCGGTGCTGAGGGAGCGCCGCACTGTCGGAGGGGCGGTACTGAGGGAGCGCCGCACTGTCGGAGGGGCGGTACTGAGGGAGCGCCGCACTGTCGGAGGGGCGGTGCTGAGGGAGCGCCGCACTATCGGAGGGGCGGTACTGAGGGAGCGCCGCGCTGTCGGAGGGGCGGTACTGAGGGAGCGCCGCACTGTCGGAGGGGGCAGTACTGAGGGAGCGGCACACTGTCGGAGGGGCAGTCCTGAAGGAGCGCCGCACTGTCGGAGGGGCGGTACTGAGGGAGCGGCGCACTGTCGGAGGGGCAGTCCTGAAGGAGCGCCGCACTGTCGGAGGGGCGGTACTGCCCCTGCGCCAGCGCAGCGCTCCCTCAGTACTGCACTGGAATGTCAGCCTAGATATTTGATCAGATCTTGGTTGAGTCTGAAAAGGAAGAGCGAGGTGGATGCGGAACGGGGGATCGAGGCAGCATGCGGAACAGAATATCATAGAGAGGCGAAAATGAGCTCCGAGCGGGCAAGGACACACGATGTGATAAATGTATTTGCTTTTGCCGTGGGTTTAGTTGTTTGTGTTGCAGGTGGGGCTTGAGGCCCTCAGTTTCTGGTCTGTGGAACATTGTCGGTGTGTGTGTGTCTCTCTCTCGCGGTCTTGTCCAGCTGCCTCTGCAGTTTTGCAATCCGTGTCAAGGTATTGCTGTGTCAAGTATTGCTGTGCCAAAGAGACTGCCACAGTGTCATGAGAGCGGCGTTACTGTTCATTACCGTCCCCGACATTCCCTTCCTATTGGGCAACCTCGATATCGCTGAAATTACTGCAGGATTGCCTCCGGTTAAGTGATCAGAGGCTGGATTCGCGCCCAACTCGCCCGCCACACCCCAATTTCAATTTTCCGCACCCGCGCGGCTATTCCCGCTGTAAAGCCAGTGAGCGGCCTTGCGTGGCACCTCCCGACCCCCGCTGTGCGGGAACGCTTCCTCCCGCCAGCCCCAGGCTACAATCTACTAACTGGGCACAGAGTGAGGATGCAACCTGGGAGCTTCATCACGCGCCCGGCTCGGTACCGCTCCTGGCCCGACACTGACCCTCGAGCTCCCCGGGCCGTGGATAGACTGACTCTCCCCGCTCAATTGTAGTTGACGAGCAAATGCAAGAAGTTTGTCACCCGCGATGGCTTCTCTTCCCGCTCCCGCACCGTTCCCTCTGGAGTCCCTCAAGGATCTATCCTCGGCCCCCCTCCTATTTCTCATCTACATGCTGCCCCTCGGCGACATCATCCGAAAACACAGCCTCAGTTTCCACATGTACACCCAGCTCTACCTCACCACCTCTTCTCTCGATCCCTCCACTGTCTCTAAATTGTCACGCTGCTTGTCCGACGTCCAGGACCGGGTGAGCAGAGATTTCCTCCCAACTAAATATTGGGAAGCCCGAAGCCGTTGTCTTGGGTCCCCGCCCCAAACTCCGTTCCCCGAGCCCCCGACTCCATCCCTCTCCCTGGCATCTGTCTGAGGCTGAACCAGACCCTTCGCAACCTTGGCGCCGTGCTTGACACCGAGCTGAGCGTCCGACCCCATATCCTCTCGATCGCCAAGACCGCCTACTCCCACCTCCGAAATATCGCCCGTCTCCGCCCCTGCCTCAGCTCATCTGCTGCTGAAACCCTCGTCCCTGCCTCTGTTACTTCCAGACTCGACTATTCCAAGGCACTCCTGCCCAGCCTCCCACATTCCACCCTCCGTAAACTTGAGCTCATCCAAAACTCGGCTGCTCCCGTGTCCTAACTCGCACCGAGTCCCGTTCGCCCATCACCCCCTGTGCTCGCTGACCTACACTGGCTCCCGGTTAAGCAGCGCCTCGATTTTAAAATTCTCATCCTTGTGTTCAAATGCCTCCTCGCCCCCCTCCCTATCTCTGTAACCTCCTCCAGCCCCGACAACCCTCCCAGATCGCTGCGCTCCTCCAATTCTGGCCTCTTGCGCATCCCCCGATTTCCATCGCTCCACCATTGGCGGCCGTGTCTTCAGCCGCCCGTGCCCCAAGCTCTGGAATTCCCTCCCTAAACCTCTCCGCCTCTCTCCTCCTTTTAAGACGCTCCTTTAAAACCAAGCTTTTGGTCACCTGTCCTAATATCTCCTTATGTGGCTCGGGGTCAAATGATTGTTTGACCACGCTCCTGTGAAGCGCCTCGGGACGTTTTACTCCGTTCAAGGCGCCGGATAAGGGCAGGTTGTTTTAAATTTCAGACTGCAGGTTTTGACTGACGGACCCTGTTCTAATTCCCATTGCGAGTTGTCGTGCCCATCTGTGTTGTGGTTCATCGCGGTAGAATGCCTTTACAGGGCTCTCTGCTAGCTGAAGCAGTTCACCCACGTCCACTCGCCCCCCCCTGCCCCCAACGCCTTGCAATTTTCCAAATGAGCGCTCTTGAATAATGGGCGAGCATCCAGCGGCTGGGATTCCTGCGTAGGCAGATAAGCTTAAGTGGGGATGGGGGGGTGGTGGGAATGGAACATATGTGCGCTGTCAGATAATGGTCGCTCTCTCCCCACTGCCTCGTCACAGCGTCTCTCCTCTCACTGTGAGCTGTCTTGTCAGATGACGACGCATCTGAAAGCCTGCTCTATTTCTCTCTCTCTCTCTATCGCTCTCCCTCTCCGCCAAGGCTGCTGCACGTTATGTAATTTTTGCTTTTTGCGTACATCCGTAGCTCACCTCCTCGAAACTTCAAAGCCCGTGAATATTTTATACGCGAGATGGGCAGAAGCACAGCGCGCTTCCACTCGCATAAGCCGGCAGGAGCAGGGGAATCTTCAGCAATTTCTGCCGTCGACTCCAGCCCTGGAGACTCCTCCTAGATTTGTTCACGATCCCAAATGTCCTGTATGTTTTTTTTTTCCTCTCTCTCTCTCTCTCTCTCTCTCTTTTCATTGCTTGGGATTTTCTGCTGTTTCATTCCGTGGTTGCTTCTCGTGATTATGTTGACAGTAACGGCGTTGCCCCAGTCTGCGTGGCCCGGCCCACCCCCCTCCCCCCCCCCCCCCCGGCAGGGGAACCGTTCCCCAGGCGGCCCTCTGCTGCGCGCTACCTCCAGCCCGGGTGGCTTGTGTGTTGTTTGTGTTTGGTTTCTCTTCCGCTCTGCCAGCCCAGACTGCGATTTTCAGCAGGCCGTTTCCACGGGAGAGATTGGCCGTCGCAAACAGAGTTTCCCCCCGATCCTGATCCTAATGCTCTCCCGCAGCACCTCCCCAGTGGCGGGGGGGGGGGGGTGGATTGTCCCCTGGAGCTGTCCCCTAGCACCGCCCTGCCTGTCTCTGCACAGGCCGGGGATGGAACCGGCCACTCCCTGCTCTGTATAATTCAGGATTGTCGGCTGTGGCTCAGGTGGGCCGCACTCCCGCCTGAGTCAGAGGGTTGTGGGTTCAAGTCCCACTCCAGGGACTTGAGCATAAAAATCTAGGCTGACACTCCAGTGCAGTACTGAGGGGGCGCCGCACTGTCGGAGGGGCGGTACTGAGGGAGCGCCGCACTGTCGGAAGGGCGGTACTGAGGGAGCGCCGCACTGTTGGAGGTGCGGTACTGAGGGAGCGCCGCACTGTCGGAGGGGCGGTACTGAGGGAGCGCCGCACTGTCGGAGGGGCGGTACTGAGGGAGCGCCGCACTGTCGGAGGGGCGGTACTGAGGGAGCGCCGCACTGTCGGAGGGGCGGTACTGAGGGAGCGCCGCACTGTCGGAGGGGCGGTACTGAGGGAGCGCCGCACTGTCGGAGGGGCAGTACTGAGGGAGCGGCGCACTGTCAGAGGGGCAGTACTGAGGGAGGGGCGGTCCTGAGGGAGCGGCGCACTGTCGGAGGGGCGGTCCTGAGGGAGCGGCGCACTGTCGGAGGGGCGGTACTGAGGGAGCGCCGCACTGTCGGAGGGGCGGTACTGAGGGAGCGCCGCACTGTCGGAGGGGCAGTACTGAGGGAGCGGCGCACTGTCAGAGGGGCAGTACTGAGGGAGGGGCGGTCCTGAGGGAGCGGCGCACTGTCGGAGGGGCGGTCCTGAGGGAGCGGCGCACTGTCGGAGGGGCGGTACTGAGGGAGCGGCACACTGTCGGAGGGGCGGTACTGAGGGAGCGCCGCACTGTCGGAGGGGCGGTACTGAGGGAGCGGCGCACTGTCGGAGGGGCGGTACTGGGGGCGGTACTGAGGGCCGC
>JASTWF010000433.1:175256-212986 GCA_030390025.1 Squalus acanthias
TCTCTCTCTCTCCCTTCTCTCGCGCTCTCTCTCGTTCTCTCTCTCTCCCCTTCTCTCTCGCGCTCTCTCTCTCCCCTTCTCTCGCGCGCTCTCTCTCTCCCCTTCTCTCGCTCGCTCTCTCTCTCTCTCTCCCCTTCTCTCGCGCTCTCTCTCCCCTTCTCTCGCGCTCTCTCTCTCCCCCTTCTCTCGCGCTCGCTCTCTCCCCTTCTCTCGCTCTCTCCCCTTCTCTCGCGCTCGCTCTCTCCCCTTCTCTCGCGCGCTCGCTCTCTCCCCTTCTCTCGCGCGCTCGCTCTCTCCCCTTCTCTCGCGCGCTCGCTCTCTCCCCTTCTCTCGCGCGCTCGCTCTCTCCCCTTCTCTCGCGCGCTCGCTCTCTCCCCTTCTCTCGCGCGCTCGCTCTCTCCCCTTCTCTCGCGCGCTCGCTCTCTCCCCTTCTCTCGCGCGCTCGCTCTCTCCCCTTCTCTCGCGCGCTCGCTCTCTCCCCTTCTCTCGCGCGCTCGCTCTCTCCCCTTCTCTCGCGCGCTCCCCCTCCCCCCTCCTCCCCCCCCCCCCCCCACCCTCTCCCTCCCTCTCCCCCCCTCCCCCTCCCTCTCCCCCCCTCCCCCTCTTCTCCCCTCTTCTACCCCCTCTCCATCACGGGGATCTTGTGGAAACAGAAGGCAGTGTTGTCACTAGAATTTGAGGTATAACGATGGGTGTGTGTGTGAGAATCCTCTCGGCCCGCCGTCCAGTCCTCGATCCTAACCCGGAAGGCGTCTGGTGCCAGCGAGCGCACCACGGGCTGCGACACTCTGGCGGGAAGGGGGGGGATGGAGCACTGGCAGGGAACGGGTCCGGGACGGCGAGCGATAAGCCAGCGGGGGAACCATGAGCGCCAGGCAAGAAGGCGTGACCTGTTTCCTCGTGAGCCCGATTCACCCACACGATCTCGCTGGCAACGGAGGAGTGTCACAACCTGCAGGGACGGAGCGTCGAGGGAGCTGGAAAACCGGCTGAAGTTCTCGAGACACAAGCTGCTGGCTGTAAATGTAATTGTTCCACAGGGAGAGCTACCCTCTCCCCTGCCACCAGGTTTTTATGTAGTTTTAATTCTCTATTTAGCATCATTGCTCCTTTTGAAGAGTTGAAAAGTTAAATGACTTTTAATGAGATTTGTTCAACCCCATTTTCCCCGAGTAAATACTTTCTGTTGAATGTTTCTTTGGACTTGTTGAGAAATGCAATATGTATAAAAAAAAAAGGACAAAAATGAAGGAAAATATTAAACTAAACATTTGCCGATGAGTTGGGGACTTTCTCGTATTACTGGGGGAAATGGGAAGAGACCGATTTTCAGGGCCGGCCGTCCAACGGAGAGGCATTTCCACAAACGGCGTCGAACATCCTCGGGGTGCAACGGGGGACGAGGAGCGGAGAGAATGCGGCCCAGGTCCCCCGGGGGAAGGAGGACAATCCTTCGGCAGCTGCAAGAACATGTCGACTCGTCACTCGCGTCTTAAACACCGGCCACAGGCGCTTCGCACGGGAGCTGCGTGCAGTTCCGGTCACCGCACTACGGGAAAGACTTAATCGCACTGGAGAGGGTGCAGAGGAGAATTGCCAGGACTGGAGAATTTTAGCGATGAGGAAAGATTGGATAGGCTGGGGTTGTTTTGAGTGAGTGGGCAAATACATGGCAGATGCAGTATAACGTGGATAAACTGAAGTTATCCACTTCGGTAGGAAAAGCAGAAAGGCGCAGAGTATTATTTAAACGGTGGTAGATTGGGAAATGTTGATGTACAAAGGGACCTGGGTGTCCTTGTACACCAGTCACTGAAAGCAAACATGCAGGTGCAGCAAGCAGTTAGGAAGGCAAATGGTATGTTGGCCTTCATTGCAAGAGGATTTGAGTACAGAAGCAAGGATGTCTTACTACAGTTGTACAGGGCCTTGATGAGACCACACCTGGAGTACTGTGTGCAGTTTTGGTCTCCTTACCTAAGAAAGGATATACTTGCCACAGAGGGAGTACAGCGAAGGTTCACCAGACTGATTCCTGGGATGGCAGGACTGTCCGTATAAGGAGAGATTGGGCCGACAAAGCCTATATTCACTAGAGTTTAGAAGAATGAGAGGGGAATCTCATTGAAACGTATAAAATTCTGACAGGGCTAGACAGACTGGATGCAGGGAGGATGTTTCCCCTGGCTGGGGGGGTCCAGAACGAGGGGTCACAGTCTCAGGATACAGGGTAGGACATTTAGGACTGAGATGAGGAGAAATTTCTTCACTCAGAGGGTGGTGAACCTGTGGAATTCTCTACCACAGAAGGCTGTGGAGGCCAAGTCACTGAATATATTTAAGAAGGAGATAGATAGATTTCTCGACGCAAAAGGCGTCAAGGGGTATGGGGAGAGAGCGGGAATATGGTATTGAGATAGAGGATCAGCCATGATCATATTGAATGGCGGAGCAGGCTCGAATGGCCGACTCCTCCTCCTATTTTTCTATGTTTTCTTTGGAACAGAGGAGGCTGAGGGGAGATTTAATTGAGGTGTATAAAATGATGAGGGGGCGTGGATAGCAAGAATCTATTTCCCTTAGCAGAGAGGTCAATAACCAGGGGGCAGAGATTTAAAGTCATTGGGAGAAGGATTAGAGGGGAGTTGAGGAGAACTTTTTTCACCCAGAGGGTGGTGGGGGTCTGGAACTCACTGCCTGAAAGGGTGGTCGAGGCAGAAACCCTCATCACATTTAAAAAGTACTTGGATACGCACTCGAAGCACCGTAACCTACAGGGCTACGGACCGAGTGCTGGAAAGTGGGACTGGGCTGGAGAGCTCTTTGTCGGCCGGCAGTGGATGCCAAGCAGTGATGGGAGGCAGGAGAGGTGAAGGTCACGGGCAGATATTGGAAAGTTGGGTGGAGAAGTGCCCAGACGAAGGGGTTCAGCGAGGGAGCCCGAGAGTGTATCGGCAAGCTCAACTGGCCTCGATGGAGGAGTATCGAGGGGGGCAGGGGCCACAGCGGTTCAACAGAGTAGCACTGATGGCTATGGGCTGTGCTGGAGAAGGCTAGGAGCGTCAGTAGATGGAGGGAGAGAGGTGATGTCACTAAAGGAAGGGTTGATCTCCTACCCTGGGAGTGTTTGATGAGACAGTGTAGAGGGAGCTTTACTCTGTATCTAAACCGTGCTGTACCTGCCCTGGGAGTGTTTGATGGGACAGTGTAGAGGGAGCTTTACTCTGTATCTAACCCGTGCTGTACCTGCCCTGGGAGTATTTGATGAGAAACTGGGGATCCAGTTGTATAAATGTGAATCATTCCCCGATGAGTCACTGGCACTGGTTGGGGGTATGTTGAATGATACTGAATAGCGGGGAAGCCTTATTAATGGAACAATGTCCCTCCTGAATGATCTCTGGTTTGGTACTTGAAGTGGGAACCATCTCCAGGGAGGAGGGGGGGGGTGGGGGTTAATGAAATTCAGGCGATTAAAGCTAAGTCAGTCATGGGGTTTAGGAGGGAATGAGGTAAACACGTCAACAGTATTAAAGGAGACGGGGATAAGGCTTTGGGATCAGAGGCACAGGCAGGATGGATTGGTTGGCTGGGGAACGGGTTGGGTCGGTCAGGAGAAGTTAAGAACATAAGAATTAGGAGCAGGAGTCGGTCGTACGGCCCCTCGCGCCTGCTCCGCCATTCAATGAGATCAGGGCTGATCTTCGACCTCAACTCCACTCTCCCGCCCGATCCCCATATCCCGTGATTCCCCTAGAGTCCAAAACTCTATCGATCTCAGCCTTGAATATTCTCAACGACTGAGCCTCCACAGCCCTCTGGGGTAGAGAATTCCAAAGATTCACTGCCCTCTGAGTGAAGAAATTCCTCCTCATCTCAGTCCTAAATGGCCGACCCCTTATCCTGAGACTGTGACCCCTGGTTCTAGACTCTCCAGCCAGGGGGAAACAGCCTCTCAGCATCTACCCTGTCAATCCCCCTCAGAATCTTATATGTTTCAATGAGATCACCTCTCATTCTTCTAAACTCTAGAGAGTATAGGCCATTCTATTCAATCAGAAAACAGAGTCGGGATAAATGGGTCATTTTCAGGTTGGCAAACTGTAACTAGTGGGGTGCCACAGGGATCAGTGCTGGGGCCTCAACTATTTACAATCTATATTAATGACTTGGATGAAGGGACCGAGTGTACTGTAGCCAACTTTGCTGATGATATGGAAAATGCTGGAGTCTATTATTGAGGAAGCAGTCGCAGGACATTTAGAAAATCATAATGCAGTCAAGCAGAGTCAGCATGGTTTTATGAAAGGGAAATCATGTTTGACAAATTTGCTGGAGTTCTTTGAGGATGTAACGAGCAGAGTGGATAAAGGGGAACCAGTAGATGTAGTGTACTTGGATTTCCAGAAGGCATTCGATAAGGTGCCACATCAAAGGTTACTGCACAAGATAAGAGCTCACGGGGTTGGGGGTAATATATTAGCATAGATAGAGGATTGGCTAACTAACAGAAAACAGAGAGTCGGGATAAATGGGTCATTTTCCGGTTGGCAAACTGTAACTAGTGAGGTGCCACAGGGATCAGTGCTGGGGCCTCAACTATTTACAATGACTTAGATGAAGGGACTGTGTGTACTGTAGCTAAATTTGCTGATGATACAAAGATAGGTGGGTTAGCAAGTTGTGAAGAAGACAAAGAATCTGCAAAGGGATAGAGATAGGCTAAGTGAGTGGGCAAAAATTTGGCAGATGGAGTATAATGTGGGAAAGTGCGAGGTTATCCACTTTGGAAGGAAGAATAAAAAAGCAAATTATTATTTAAATGGAGAGAGATTACTAAATGCTACAGTATAGAGGGATCTGGGGGTCCTTGTACATGAAACACAAAAAGTTAGCATGCAGGTACAGCAAGTAATTAGGAAGGCAAATGGAATGTTGGCCTTTATTGCAAGGGGGCTGGAGTATAAAAGTAGGGAAGTCCTGCTACAACTGTACAGGGCGTTGGTGAGACCACACCTGGATTACTGCGTACAGTTTTGGTCTCCTTATTTAAGGAAGGATATACTTGCATTGGAGGCAGTTCAGAGAAGGTTCACGAGGTTGATTCCGGAGATGAGGGGGGTTGTCTTTTGAGGAAAGTTTGAGCAGATTGGGCCTATACTCATTGGAGTTTAGAAGAATGAGAGGTGATCTTATTGAAACATATAAGATGCTGAGGGGGCTCGACAAGGTAGATGCAGAGAGGATGTTTCCCCTCGGGAAATCTAGAACTAGGGGGCATAGTTTCAGAATAAGGGGTCGCCCAGTTAAAAGGAGGAAGCTTATAAAGTTGCCAGAAAAAGCGGTCAGCCTGAGGATTGGGATCTTTTTAGGATTCAGCAAAGGGGGACCAAGAAATTGATAAAGAAAGGGAAAATGGAATATGGGCACAAACTAGCGAAAAATATAAAAATGGATTGTAAAAGCTTCTATAGGTATGTGAAAAGGAAAAGACTGGCGAAGGTAAATGTAGGTCCTTTACAGTCAGAGACGGGAGAATTTATAATGGGGAATGAGGAAATGGCAGAGAAATTAAATAAATACTTTGTTTCTGTCTTCACGGAGGAAGACACGAAAATCCTCCCAGAAATACGAGAAAACCAAGGGTGTGGCGAGAACGAGGAACTTAAAGAAATTATTAGTAAAAAAAAAGTACTAGCAAAATTAATGGGACTAAAAGTCGATAAATCCCAAGGACCGGATGACCTACATCCTAGGGTTTTGAAAAAGGTGGCCATTGGGATAGTGGACGCATTGGTTGTCATCTTCCAAAATTCTATAGATTCTGGAACGGTTCCTGCAGATTGGAGGATAGCAAATGTAACCCCGCTATTTAAGAAAGGAGGGAGAAAGAAAACGGGGAACTACAGACCTGTTGGCCTCACATCTGTAGTTGGGAAAATGCTGGAATCTATTATAAAGGATGCAATAACTGGGCACTTAGAAACTAATAGTAAGATTGGGTAGAATCAACATAGATTTATGAAAGGGAAATCCTGTTTGACAAACCTATTGGAGTTCTTTGAGGATGTAACTAGTGGAGTAGACAAAGGGGAACCGGTAGATGTGGTGTATCTGGATTTTCAGAAGGCCTTTGATAAGGTCCCACACAAGAGGTTGGTGAACAAAATTAGGGCACATGGAATTGGGGGTAATATGCTAGCATGGATTGAGAATTGGTTAACAGACAGAAAACAAAGAGTAGGGATAAACGGGTCTTTTTCAGGATGGCAGGCTGTGACTAGTGGGGTACCGCAAGGATCGGTGCTTGGGCCCCAGCTATTCATAATCTATATCAATGATTTGGATGAGGGGACTAAATGTAACATTTCCAAATTTGCTGATGATACAAAGCTAGGTGGCAGTGTCAGTTGTGAAGAGGATGTGAAGAGGCTTCAAGGGGATCTCGACAGGCTCAGTGAGTGGGCGAGAACATGGCAGATGGAATATAATGTGGATAAATGTGAAGTTATCCACTTTGGTAGAAAAAACAGAAAGGCAGAGTATTTCCTAAATGGTGAAAGATTGGGGAATGCAGATGCTCAAAGGGACCTGGGTGTCCTTGTACATGAGTCACTGAAAGTGAATGTGCAGGTGCAGCAAGCCATTAGGAAGGCAAATGGTATGCTGGCCTTCATTACAAGAGGATTTGAGTACAGGAGTAAAGAAGTCTTACTCCAATTATATAGGGCCTTGGTGAGACCACACCTGGAGTACTGTGTACAATTTTGGTCTCCTTACCTAAGGAAGGATATACTTGCCATAGAGGGAGTGCAATGAAGGTTCACGAGATTGATTCCTGGGATGGCAGGACTGTCGTATGAGAAGAGATTGAGTAAACTAGGCCTGTATTCTCTTGAATTCAGAAGAATGAGAGGGGATCTCATTGAAGCATACAAAATGATTACAGGGCTTGATAGGGTGGATGCTGGGAGAATGTTTCCCTTGGCTGGGGAGTCTAGAACCAGGGGCCACAGCCTCAGGATAAAGGGTCGGCCATTCAGGACTGAGATGAGAAGAAATTTCTTCACTCAGAGGGTGGTGAATCTTTGGAATTCTCTACCCCAGAGGGCTGTGGAGGCTCAGTCATTGGGTATATTCAAAACAGAAGTCGATAGATTTCTGACTAGTAAGGGCATCAAGGGATATGGCGATAGGGCTGGTGAATGGAGTTGAGGCAGAAGATCAGCCATTGTAATGAAGGCCAGCATACCATTTGCCTTCCTAATGGCTTGCTGCACCTGCACAGTCACTTTCAGTGACTCATGTACAAGGACCCCCAGGTCCCTTTGAGCATCTGCATTCCCCAATCTTTCACCATTTAGGAAATACTCTGCCTTTCTGTTTTTTCTACCAAAGTGGATAACTTCACATTTATCCACATTATATTCCATCAGCCATGATCTCATTGAATGGCGGTGAAGGAATTCACTTCACCTGACGAAGGAGCAGCGCTCCAAAAGCTTGTGATTTCAAATAAAACTGTTGGACTATAACCTGGTGTTGTGCGACTTCTCACTTTTGTCCACCCCAGTCCAACACCGGCATCTCCGCATCATGACCGCCCTCTGAGGAAGAGAGTTCCAAAGACTCACGACCTTCTGAGAAAAAATTTCTCCTCATCTCTGTCTTAAATGGGCGACCCCTTATTTTTAAACAGTGACCCCTAGTTCTAGATTCTCCCACAAGAGGAAACATCCTCTCCACATCCACCCTGTCCAGACCCCTCAGGATCTTATATGTTTCAAGCAAGTCACCTCTTATTCTTCTAAACTCCAGCGGATACAAGCCTAGCCTGTCCAACCTTTCCTCATAAGACAACCCGCCCATTCCAGGTATTAGTCTAGTAAACCTTCGCTGAACTGCTTCCAACGCATTTACATCCTTAGTCAAGGGGTGTGGGGAGAGAGCGGGAAAGTGGAGTTGAGGCCAGGATTGGATCGGCCATGATCTCATTGAATGGCGGAGCAGGCTCGAGGGGCCGACTGGCCGACTCCTCCTCCTGTTTCTTATGTTCTTAGTACAGGCCTAGACTTTTCCCCGGAGGGCCAGTTCCGCTCACCTCGCTCCGCGGGCTGGGCCAATTCCGTCCGTCCTCGGCTCTGGCCGTGTTCGTGAACCTTCCCGCAAAGCGCGAAAGGTCACAGGTCAGCCGCGTCCATCGACCCACATCCAAGAACAGCCCGACTCCTCTTGCTCATCCTTCAAAGGTCAGAGGGCGGCTTGTTGGGAGGACCTCAATCCCGTGCCGAAAGCTGGCAGAAGGTGCCGTCAGGAGACGGCGCAATCATCCCGGTCAACCGTCCAATAGGGGAGATGACAACCCAGTCAACCGTCCAATCAGGAGAGCTGACAACCCAGTCAACAGTCCAATCAGGAGCCCAGTTGGAGACGTTGCATTGGAGAGACAACGACCAATAATAAAGCTTGTTGCAGCCCGGCTATCTGCCACTAGATGCCAGCACCGATCGTGACTACGTCACAATGGGCGTCGACCACACCCCCACCACTCCTGTCAATGGCTCACTGGATGAACGAACGGCCCAGTGTGGAACTACGCCTCACGGATCAGGAAGGGAATGTTCCAATCTCGGTCTGTGCAGATTCACTTGAAAACCGAGAGAATAAATAAATAAAGAACTCCCATTTCTCCAGCGCCTTTCACCACCTCAGGACGTCCCAAAGCGCTTCACAGCCAATGAAGGACTTTTTTGAAGTGTGGTCACAGTTGTAATGTGGGAAACGCAGCAGCCAATTTGCGCACAGCAAGCTCCCACAAACAGCAATGTGATAATGACCGGATCATCTGTTTTTAGTGATGTTGGTTGAGGGATAAATATTGGCCCCAGGACACCGGGGAGAACTCGCCCCTGCTCTTCTTCCAATAGTGGCCGTGGGATCTTTTACATCCACCTGAGAGGGCAGACGGGGGCCTCGGGTTTAACGTCTCATCCGAAAGAGGGAACCTCCGACAGTGCGGCGCTCCCTCAGTACCGCCCCTCCGACAGTGCGGCGCTCCCTCAGTACCGCCCCTCCGACAGTGCGGCGCTCCCTCAGTACCGCCCCTCCGACAGTGCGGCGCTCCCTCAGTACCGCCCCTCCGACAGTGCGGCGCTCCCTCAGTACCGCCCCTCCGACAGTGCGGCGCTCCCTCAGTACCGCCCTTCCGACAGTGCGGCGCTCCCTCAGTACCGCCCCTCCGACAGTGCGGCGCTCCCTCAGTACCGCCCCTCCGACAGTGCGGCGCTCCCTCAGTACCGCCCCTCCGACAGCGCGGCGCTCCCTCAGTACCGCCCCTCCGACAGCGCGGCGCTCCCTCAGTACCGCCCCTCCGACAGCGCGGCGCTCCCTCAGTACCGCCCCTCCGACAGCGTGGCGCTCCCTCAGTACCGTCCCTCCGACAGTGCGGCGCTCCCTCAGTACCGCCCCTCCGACAGTGCGGCGCTCCCTCAGTACTGCCCCTTGACAGTGCGGCACACCCTCAGTACTGCCCCTCCGACAGTGCGGCCCTCCCTCAGTACTGCCCCTCGACAGTGCGGCGCTCCCTCAGTACCGCCCCTCCGACAGTGCGGCGCTCCCTCAGTACCGCCCCTCCGACAGTGCGGCGCTCCCTCAGTACCGCCCCTCCGACAGTGCGGCGCTCCCTCAGTACCGCCCCTCCGACAGTGCGGCGCTCCCTCAGTACCGCCCCTCCGACAGTGCGGCGCTTCCTCAGTACCGTCCCTCCGACAGTGCGGCGCTCCCTCAGTACAGCCCCTCCGACAGTGCGGCGCTCCTTCAGTACCGCCCCTCCGACAGCGCGGCGCTCCCTCAGTACCGCCCCTCCGACAGCGCGGCGCTTCCTCAGTACCGTCCCTCCGACAGCGCGGCGCTCCCTCAGTACAGCCCCTCCGACAGCGCGGCGCTGCCTCAGTACCGCCCCCCCGACAGCGCGGCGCTCCCTCAGTACCGCCACTCCGACAGCGCGGCGCTCCCTCAGTACCGTCCCTCCGACAGTGCGGCGCTCCCTCAGTACCGCCCCTCCGACAGTGCGGCGCTCCCTCAGTACTGCCCCTTGACAGTGCGGCACACCCTCAGTACTGCCCCTCCGACAGTGCGGCCCTCCCTCAGTACTGCCCCTCGACAGTGCGGTGCTCCCTCAGTACCGCCCCTCCGACAGTGCGGCGCTCCCTCAGTACCGCCCCTCCGACAGTGCGGCGCTCCCTTAGTACCGCCCCTCCGACAGTGCGGCGCTCCCTCAGCACCGCCCATCCGACAGTGCGGCGCTCCCTCAGTACCACCCCTCCGACAGTGCGGCGCTCCCTCAGTACCGTCCCTCCGACAGTGCGGCGCTCCCTCAGTACTGCCCCTCCGACAGTGCGGCGCTCCCTCAGTACTGCCCCTCCGACAGTGCGGCGCTCCCTCAGTACCGCCCCTCCGACAGTGCGGCGCTCCTTCAGTACCGCCCCTCCGACAGTGCGGCGCTCCCTCAGTACCGCCCCTCCGACAGTGCGGCGCTCCCTCAGCACTGCAACAGGGGAGTCGGGGGTTATGGGGAACAAGCAGGAAAGTGGAGTTGAGGCCAAGACCAGATTAGCCATGATCTTATTGATTGGTGGAGCAGGCTCGAGGAGCCAAATGGCCTCCTCATGCTTCTTATGTTCTAATCTCTCCTCATAGGACAGCCCTCTCATCCCAGGGATCAATCTAGTGAACCTTTGTTGCACTCTCTCTAAGGGAAGTATATCCTTCCTTAGGTACAGGGACCAAAACTGTGCACCGTACTCCAGGTGTGGTCTCACCAAAGCCCTGCAAGACTTCATTACTCTTGTACTCCAACCCCCTTGTGCCACAGGGATCAGTGCTGGGGCCTCAACTTTTTATAATTTATATCAATGACTTGGATGAAGGGACCGAAGGTATGGTTGCTAAATTTGCTGATGACACAAAGATAGGTAGGAAAGTAAATTGTGAAGAGGACATAAGGAGGCTACAAAGGGATATAGATAAGTTAAGTGAGTGGGCAAAGATCTGGCAAATGGAGTATAATGTGGGAAAATGTGAAGTTGTCCATTTTGGCAGGAAGAATAAAAAAGAAGCATATTATCTAAATGGTGAGAGATTGCAGAGCTCTGAGATGCAGAGGGTTCTGGGTGTCCTAGTGCATGAATCACAAAAGGTTACTCTGCAGGTACAGCAAGTAATGAGGAAAGCTAATAGAATGTTATCGTTTATTGCGAGGGGAATTGAATACAAAAGTAGGGAGGTTATGCTTCAGTTATACAGGGCATTGGTGAGACCACATCTGGAGTACTGTGTACAGTATTGGTCTCCTTATTTAAGGAAGGATGTAAATGCGTTGGAAGCAGTTCAGAGAAGGTTCACTAGACTAATACCTGGAATGGGCGGGTTGTCTTATGAGGAAAGGTTGGACAGGCTAGGCTTGTATCCGCTGGAGTTTAGAAGAATAAGAGGTGACTTGATTGAAACATGTAAGATCCTGAGGGGTCTGGACAGGGTGGATGTGGAGAGGATGTTTCCTCTTGTGGGAGAATCTAGAACTCGGGGTCACTGTTTAAAAATAAGGGGTCGCCCATTTAACACAGGGATGAGGAGAAATGTTTTCTCACAGAGGGTGGTGAGTCTTTGGAACTCTCTTCCTCAGAGGGCAGTGGAAGCAGAGTCTTTGAATATTTTTAAAAGTGAGAAGTCGCACAACACCAGGTTATAGTCCAACAGCTTTATTTGGAATCACAAGCTTTCGGAGCGCTGCTCCTTCGTCAGGTGAAGTGAAGAGATGCATATAGGCACAGCATATATAGTCAGAGAACACTGTCAGGTGACTACAGTTAATCTTTCCAACTGCCCTTTATCACACCTCGGCAGAGAGATGATCACGGCAATCAAAGGTGGGGATGGTGTCCAGACAGGTCAGTCAGGAAAACATTACATCAAAGACAATGAGGTGGGGTCACAATGGGTCAAATGTGGCAGATGACCCCTTGTGACCCCACCTCATTGTCTTTGATGTAATGTTTTCCTGACTGACCTGTTTGGACACCATCCCCACCTTTGATTGCCGTGATTATCTCTCTGCCGAGGCGTGACAAAGGGCAGTTGGAAAGATTAACTGTAGTCACCTGGCAGTGTTCTCTGACTATATATGCTGTGCCTATATGCATCTCTTCACTTCACCTGACGAAGGAGCAGCGCTCCGAAAGCTTGTGATTTCAAATAAAGCTGTTGGACTATAACCTGGTGTTGTGCGACTTCTCACATTTGTCCAACCCCCCAGTCCAACACCGGCATCTCCACATCATGAATATTCTTAAAGCAGAGGTAGATAGATTCTTTATAAGCAAGGGGGTGAAAGGTTATCGGGGGTAGGCGGGAATGTGGAGTCATCGGATCAGCCATGATCTTATTGAATGGCGGAGCAGGCTCGAGGGGCCGAGTGGCCGACTCCTGCTCCTAATTCGTATGTTCGGATGTAATAAAGGCTGAATTGGGTCGATTGGCTGTGGGAGGGGTTGGGCTGGGTTGGCTTATTTCCGCCTGTTTCCTTCAGGATGGTGACAATGACCCTGGGTCCAAGTTGGATAAAAAACCGCAACCAAGCTTCTGCCCGGGGTGGGGACAGTGGCTGCTTCGACTGGCAGCTGCCAGTTTGTCGTGCTTCAGAGCACCTTTGGCTCCGACAGTCTCTATATTACTCGTCCAAACATTTTACTTTCAATTTTAAAACGAGTTTGTGATCAATGATGAGGGGGAAAATGTCCTGCAACAGATTAACTACATTTCCTACATTACAACAGTGACTACGCTTCGAAAAAAAGTCCTTCATTGGCTGTGAAGCGCTTTCGGACGCCCTGAGGTGGTGAAAGGCGCCGGAGAGATGGGAGTCCTTTCTGTTCTTTTTTAACTATCTAGCCTGACACTCCAGTGCAGCACTCAGGGAGCGCCGCACTGTCGGAGGGGCGGTACTGAGGGAGCGCCGCACTGTCGGAGGGGCGGTACTGAGGGAGCGCCGCACTGTCGGAGGGGCGGTACTGAGGGAGTGTCGGAGGGGCGGTACTGTCGGAGGGGGCGGTACTGAGGGAGCGCCGCACTGTCGGAGGGGCGGTGCTGAGGGTGCGCCGCACTGTCGGAGGGGCGGTACTGAGGGAGCGACGCACTGTCGGAGGGGCCGTACTGAGGGAGCGCCGCACTGTCGGAGGGGCGGTACTGAGGGAGCGCCGCACTGTCGGAGGGGCGGTACTGAGGGAGCGCCGCACTGTCGGAGGGGCGGTACTGAGGGAGCGCCGCACTGTCGGAGGGGCGGTACTGAGGGAGCGCCGCACTGTGGGAGGGGCGGTACTGAGGGAGCGCCGCACTGTGGGAGGGGCGGTACTGAGGGAGCGCCGCACTGTGGGAGGGGCGGTACTGAGGGAGCGCCGCACTGTCGGAGGGGCGGTACTGAGGGAGCGCCGCACTGTCGGAGGGGCGGTACTGAGGGAGCGCCGCACTGTCGGAGGGGCGGTACTGAGGGAGCGCCGCACTGTCGGAGGGGCGGTACTGAGGGAGCGCCGCACTGTCGGAGGGGCGGTACTGAGGGAGTGTCGGAGGGGCGGTACTGTGGGAGCGCTGCACTGTCGGAGGGGCGGTACTGAGGGAGCGCCGCACTGTCGGAGGGGCGGTACTGAGGGAGCGCCGCACTGTCGGAGGGGCGGTGCTGAGGGAGCGCCGCACTGTCGGAGGGGCGGTACTGAGGGAGCGACGCACTGTCGGAGGGGGGGTACTGAGGGAGCGCCGCACTGTCGGAGGGACGGTACTGAGGGAGCGCTGCACTGTCGGAGGGGCGGTACTGAGGGAGCGCCGCACTGTGGGAGGGGCGGTACTGAGGGAACGCCGCACTGTCGGAGGGGCGGTACTGAGGGAGCGCCGCACTGTCGGAGGGGCGATACTGAGGGAGCGCCGCACTGTCGGAGGGGCGGTGCCGAGGGAACGCCGCACTGTCGGAGGGGCGGTGCCGAGGGAACGCCGCACTGTCGGAGCGGCGGTGCCAAGGGAGCGCCGCACTGTCGGAGGGGCGGTGCAGAGGGAGCGCCGCACTGTCGGAGGGGCGGTGCCGAGGGAGCGCCGCACTGTCGGAGGGGCGGTGCCGAGGGAGCGCCGCACTGTCGGAGGGGCGGTACCGAGGGAGCGCCGCACTGTCGGAGGGGCGGTACGGAGGGAGCGCCGCACTGTCGGAGGTGCCGACTTTCGGGATGAGACGTTAAACCGAGGCCCCGTCTGCCCTCTCAGGTGGACGTAAAAGATCCCACGGCCACTATTGGAAGAAGAGCAGGGGGGGAGTTCTCACCAGTGTCCCGGGGCCAATATTTATCCCTCAACCAACATCACTAAAAACAGATCATCTGATCATTATCACATTGGCTGTTTGTGGGAGCTTGCTGTGCACAAATTGGTGGCCGCTTTTCCTACATTACAACAGTGACCACACTTCAAGAAAAGTACTTCATTGGCTGTGAAGCGCGTTGGGACGTCCTGATGTCGTGAAAGGTGATGTAGAAATGCCAATCTTTTCTTTTTAACTCTCTTTAGGTGATTTAGAAATTTACAGGGGTGGCGGAACATTTAATCTGTGCGTGGTTGCTCCGCTCGGGCATTGTTGGGGGCTGGTTTCCGGCTGCCTTGCCCCTCAGAGAGCGGGGCGGAGTTGTGTGTGGGGGGACGACGACGACGGACGGACCGGCTTCCGGCGGCCTTGCCCCGCAGGCTGAGGGGCAGAGCGGGGCGGGTTTCCGGTTCCGGCGGCCGGGGCGATGGCGGCGGCGGCGGCGGAGGAGGCGCCGGGCCTGGAGCGGCAGCGGCGGGAGATGGAGGCGCTGCGGGGCGGCTGGCCGGCCGAGGGCGAGGCCTGGTGAGACCCGAGATCGGGGGGAAGCGGCGGCGGCCGGAGGTGGGGGTTTGAGGGGGGTGGTCCCGGGGGTCAGGATTTGGGGGTCAGGGGTCAACATTTGGGGTCTGGTGTCAACATTCTGGGATTTTAGGGTCAAGATTTGGGGTTTGGGGTCAAGATTTAGGGTCTGGGGTCAAGATTTAGGGTCTGGGATCAGGATTTAGGGTCTGGATCCAAATTTGGGGTTTCAGGGTCAAGATTTAGGGTCTGGGATCAAAATTTGGGGTTTTAGGGTCAAGATTTTGGGTCTGGGGTTAGGATTTGAAAAGAAAGAAAGATTTGCATTTCTCCAGCGCCTCTCACCACCTCAGGACGTCCCAAAGCGCTTCACAGCCGATGAAGGACTTTTTTTGAAGTGTGGTCACTGTTGTAATGTGGGAAACACAGCAGCCAATTTACGCACAGCAAGCTCCCACAAACAGCAATGTGATAAATGACCAGATCATCTGTTTTTAGTGATGTTGGTTGAGGGATAAATATTGGCCCCAGGACACCGGGGAGAACTCCCCCCTGCTCTTCTTCCAATAGTGGCCGTGGGATCTTTTACATCCACCTGAGAGGGCAGACGGGGCCTCGGTTTAACGTCTCATCTGAAAGACGGCATCTCTGACAGTGCAGCACTCGCTCAGTACCGCCCCTCCGACAGTGCGGCGCTCCCTCAGTACCGCCCCTCCGACAGTGCGGCGCTCCCTCAGTACCGCCCCTCCGACAGTGCGGCGCTCCCTCAGTGGCGCTCTCTCAGTACCGCCCCTCCGACAGTGCGGCGCTCCCTCAGTACCGCCCCTCCGACAGTGCGGCGCTCCCTCAGTACCGCCCCTCCGACAGTGCAGCGCTCTCTCAGTACTGTACTGGAGTGTCGGCCTAGCTTTGTGTGCTCAAGTCCCTGGAGTGGGGACTTGAACCCACAACCTTCTGACTCGGAGGCGAGTGTGCTACCAACTGAGCCACAGCTTTAGGGTCAAGATTTAAGTTCTTGGGTCAGTATTTGGGGTCTGGGATCAAGCTTTGGGGTTTTAGGATTCAGGGTTTTGGGGTTCAGTGGGTGAGGCTGCCCCAGGAAACTCGAGCAACATTCCCTAGGATCCCGGGATTGAGGAACTCTAACCCAACAGACCCCCAACTACCCTGACCCTTAACCCAAGGACCATAAAGCACCCCAGCCTAACCTAACTGAACGGCGCGCAGCCCAACTTCATCTCGGGGAGCCCAACTCCGTTCAGCCCAGAAGGCGCAGCCTGACCCACCCCAACTCGACAGAACGCAGCCCAGTCCAACCCAAGGAAGACAGCTCAGCCCCATAGAACGTCGAGCAATATGTAGCCTTACCCAACCCAACGGGCATACTCCAACCCCTGCCAGCCCGACCCAATCCAACCCAACCGAACGTGGGGGGAAAGGTACTGGGCAGCGGGCGCACTCGGTGAATGGTGTCAAGTTAGCGAGGTCTGAACATTGAAAGCAATCTAGACTTATTCTCTCCGAGCAGCACGCGACTGCAGCCCGCGCGGTGAGCAGTGGAAATCCCGGATGGAGGGTGTGAAAGGATCAGAAATGAGTTAAAAAGATAGAGAGTGATGCCACTTGTTGGGGGATTGAGTTTGGGGTGTGGAGGGGGTGAAATGCCCCAGTGGTCACTGTTGGGGGCTGCTATTGTTTCGAATTAATGTTTATGGTCGCAGCCGTGGCTTAGTGTGTCAGAGACTCGAGTCCCCTAATCCAGGCCCGACACTCCTCCGGTGCCAGTACTGAGGGAGCGCCGCACTGTGGGAGGGGCGGTACTGAGGGAGCGCCGCACTGTCGGAGGGGCGGTACTGAGGGAGCGCCGCACTGTCGGAGGGGCGGTACTGAGGGAGCGCCGCACTGTCGGAGGGGCGGTACTGAGGGAACGCTGCACTGTCAGAGGGGCGGTACTGAGGGAGCGCCGCACTGTCGGAGGGGCGGTACTGAGGGAGAGCCGCACTGTCGGAGGGGCGGTACTGAGGGAGCGCCGCACTGTCGGAGGGGCGGTACTGAGGGAGCGCCGCACTGTCGGAGGGGCGGTACTGAGGGAGCGCCGCACTGTGGGAGGGGCGGTACTGAGGGAGCGCCGCACTGTCGGAGGGGCAGTACTGAGGGAGTGCCGCACTGTCGGAGGGGCGGTACTGAGGGAGCGCCGCCCTGTGGGAGGGGCGGTACTGAGGGAGCGCCGCACTGTCGGAGGGGCGGTACTGAGGGAGCGCCGCACTGTCGGAGGGGCGGTACTGAGGGAGCGCCGCACTGTCGGAGGGGCTGTACTGAGGGAGCGCCGCACTGTCGGAGGGGCGGTACTGAGGGAGCGCCGCACTGTCGGAGGGGCGGTACTGAGGGAGCGCCGCACTGTCGGAGGGACGGTACTGAGGGAGCGCCGCACTGTCGGAGGGGCGGCACTGAGGGAGCGCCGCACTGTCAGAGGGGCAGTACTGAGGCAGCGCCGCACTGTCGGAGGGGCGGTACTGAGGGAGCGCCGCACTGTCGGAGGGGCGGTACTGAGGGAGCGCCGCACTGTTGGAGGGGCGGCACTGAGGGAGCGCCGCACTGTCGGAGGGGCAGTACTGAGGGAGCGCCGCACTGTCGGAGGGACGGTACTGAGGGAGCGCCGCACAGTTGGAGGGGCGGTACTGAGGGAGTGCCGCACTGTCGGAGGGGCGGCACTGAGGGAGCGCCGCACTGTCGGAGGGGCGGCACTGAGGGAGCGCCGCACTGTCGGAGGGGCGGCACTGAGGGAGCGCCGCACTGTCGGAGGGGCGGTGCTGAGGGAGCGCCGCACTGTCGGAGGGGCGGTACTGATGGAGAGCCGCACTGTCGGAGGGGCAGTACTGAGGGAGCGCCGCACTGTCGGAGGGGCGGGACTGAGGGAGCGCCGCACTGTCGGAGGGGGCGGTACTGAGGGAGTGCTGCACTGTCGGAGGGGCGGTGCTGAGGGAGCGCCGCACTGTCGGAGGGGCGGTGCTGAGGGAGCGCCGCACTGTCGGAGGGGCAGAACTGAGGGAGCGCCGCACTGTCGGAGGGGGCGGTACTGAGGGAGCGCCGCACTGTCGGAGGGGCGGTACTGAGGGAGCGCCACACTGTCGGAGGGGCGGTACTGAGGGAGCGCCGCACTGTCGGAGGGGCGGTTCTGAGGGAGCGCCGCACTGTCGGAGGGGCGGTACTGAGGGAGCGCCGCACTGTCGGAGGGGCAGTACTGAGGGAGCGCCGCCCTGTGGGAGGGGCGGTACTGAGGGAGCGCCGCACTGTAGGAGGGGCGACACTGAGGGAGCGCCGCACTGTCGGAGGGGCAGTACCGAGGGAGCGCCGCACTGTCGGAGGGGCGGTACTGAGGGAGGTGCCGTGTTTCTGGATGAGACGTTAAACCCGAGGCCCCGTCTGCCCTCTCAGGTGGATGTAAAAGATCCCACAGCCACTATTGGAAGAAGAGCAGGGGGGAGTTCTCCCCGGTGTCCTGGGGCCAATATTTATCCCTGAATCACCATCACTAAAAGACAGATGATCTGGTCATTATCACATTGCTGTTTGCGGGAGCTTGCTGTGCGCAAATTAGCTGCCGCGTTTCCCACATTACAACAGTGACCACACTTCAAAAAAAGTCCTTCATTGGCTGTGAAGTGCTTTGGGGCGTCTAAATTTGGAGTTCTGATAACTGGGGCAGTCCTTGCCGAGAAGCAAAAGTTTGTTGCGTTTCAGTTTTGTTTCTGGAGTGGGAAATATTTGGAGACTGAGTCGTGGTGCAGACGGAAAGTCCCCATCAGCTGTTGAGACACAGAGACTGGTTCGTGCGCTGACCTTCTCTCCGAGGGCCAGAGGGTGGCACTGCCGGGCTGACAGCACCCTGCGGAACTGGCCCTCTGTCTGCCTCTCTGGTTCTGTACTATCTGGGAGAGTGATCGTTGGCCTCAGTGCCCGAGAGTTGGCGGTGTAGGGGTGTTGGGTAGTGGGGGGAGATAAAGCCGCCAGGGTGCCTGGCTCTGACTCCTTGCTGGCAAGTGCGCCTGGGCTCCGGGAGGTGTCTGGTTTGGGCTCGCTGTGATGCCCTCCACAGTCGAAGTTCCGGCTGACGCTTATGGCCACTGGGGTGAGGTACTGGAGCGCGGCCAATCCACAGGTGCAGTGGGAACCCACCCCTCTCAAGTTCCCCTCCGAGCCCCACACCATCCCGACTGGGCTATATCGGCCGTTCCTTCATCGTCGCTGGATCAAAATCCTTCAACTCCCTCCCGAACAGCATCTTCACCACACGGACTGCAGCGGTTCAAGAAGGCGGCTCACCGCCACCTTCTCAAGGGCAATTAAGGATGGGCAATAAATGCCGGCCTTGCCAGCGATGCCCACACAACAAGAATTAATTAAAAAAGGGTAGAGGGAGCTTTACTCTTTATCTAACCCGTGCTGTACCTGCCCTGGGAGTGTTTGATGGGGACAGTGTAGAGGGAGCTTTACTCTGTATCTAACCCCGTGCTGTACCTGCCCTGGGAGTGTTTGATGGGACAGTGTAGTGGGAGCTTTACTCTGTATCTAACCCGTGTTGTACCTGCCCTGGGAGTGTTTGATGGGGGCAGTGTACACGGAGCTTTACTCTGTATCTAATTCCTGTTGACAGGAATCTGATCGAACAGCGGTGGTTCGAGCGCTGGAAGGAATATGTGGAAGATGGAGATCAGAACGCCTCCACTCACCCGGGGCCCATCGACAACAGCAAGCTCCTGGAAGGTAACGAGTCTCCTCGCTCCCCCTCTCCCTGCTCCCCTGTTAAATCGGTGAAATCGTGGCCCAACTCTCGCTGAGCTGGACTGGGGGACGTGTCCCGGTGACCGATGATGCGCGTGCTCGGCGCCAGCTCGCGGGTCAGTGACGGGCGGGCGGTTTCGACGGGACGCCGCGGTGGGAGACGCGCTTCCGGAGCCAGGCCGTCTCCAGGACTTCCCCAGTGGGATGACCGGAAGTCGCGTGGAACGAGGCGAGGTGGGGGAGGCGCTGGGACTCCCCCGGATGGAGGAGAGGGAGCGAGCGCGGCCGTGTTGTCCCGCCTGCTCCCCAACGGCCGTGGGTTTATCCAGCGCCTTTAACGTGGTAAAACGCTCCCAGTCGCTTCACAGGAGCGTAAATCAGACACCCGGCCACACGAGATATTAGGACAGGAGGAGGGATGTTCTTGCCATGGAGGGAGTTCAGCGAAGATTCACCAGGCTGATACCTGGGATGGCAGGAATGACATATGAGGAGAGATTGGGTCGATTGGGCTTATACTCGCTGGAGTTTAGAAGAATGAGAGGGGATCTCATTGAAACTTATAAAATTCTGACAGGTCTGGACAAACTAGATATAGGAAGAATGTTCCCGATGGTCGGAGAGTCCAGAACCAGGGGTCACAGTCTAAGGATAAGGGGTAAGCCATTTAGGACAGAAATGAGGAAGAATTTCTTCACCCAGAGAGTCGTGAACCTGTGGAATTCTCTACCACAGAAGGTAGTTGAGGCCAAGTCATTAAATATATTCAAGAAGGAGTTGGATATATTTCTTAAAGCTAAAGGGATCAAGGGATATGGGGCGAAGGCAGATACAGGGTACTGAGTTTGGATGATCAGCCATGATCTCATTGAATGGCGGAGCAGGCTCGAGGGGCCGAATGGCCTACTCCTGCTCCTATCTTCTATGTTTCTAGGAGTATTAAGGAGCCTCTTAAAGGAGGAGAGCGTGAATGGAGCGGTTTATGGTCGAGAGCTAATCGCCCCTGTCGCTACAATAAACCTTGGCAAAGAAAGTCGAAATCCCAGTTCCCGTTCACTCCCGTGTCTCGCTGGGGCGAACGGATGCCTGAGTTGGGATTTGGGATTGATCCCGGAGCCAGATCGAACGCTTCACCCGAACTTGACAGACCGTGAGCGGGACACCAGGGCGCGAATGGGACCGAGCTCTATTTACATCAAATCGCATCGAGCGTACAGCACAGAAACAGGCCATTCGGTCGGTCCAACTGGTCCCTGCCCCTGTTTGTGCTTTTTTTAAAATTCGTTTTATTGGATGTGGGCAAGGCCCAGCATTTATTGCCCATCCCTAATTGCCCCTTGAGAAGGTGGTGGTGAGCCGCCTTCTTGAACCGCTGCAGTCCGTGTGGTGAAGGTGCTCCCACAGCGCTGTCAGGGAGGGAGTTCCAGGATTTTGACCCAGCGACGATGAATGAACGGCCGATTATATTTCCAAGTCAGGATGGTGTGTGACTTGGAGGGGAACTTGGAGGTGGTGGTGTTCCCATGCGCCTGCTGCCCCTGTCCTTCTAGGTGGAAGAGGTCGCGGGTTTGGGAGGTGCTGCCGAAGAAGCCTTGGCGAGTTGCTGCAGTGCATCTTGTAGATGGTGCACACTGCAGCTACGGTGCGCCGGTGGTGGAGGGAGTGAATGTTTAAGGTGGTGGATGGGGTGCCAATCAAGCGGGCTGCTTTGTCCTGGATGGTGTCGAGCTTCTTGAGTGTTGTTGGAGCTGCACCTCATCCAGGCAAGTGGAGAGTATTCCATCACACTCCTGACTTGTGCCTTGTAGATGGTGGAGAGGCTTTGGGGAGTCAGGAGGTGAGACACTCGCCGCAGAATACCCAGCCTCTGACCTGCTCTTGTTGCTACAGTATTTATGTGGCTGGTCCAGTTAAGTTTCTGGTCAATGGTGACCCGCAGGATGTTGATGGTGGGGGATTCGGCAATAGTAATATCGTTGAATGTCAAGGGGCGGTGGTTAGACTCTCGCTCGTTGGAGATAGTCATTGCCTGGCACTTGTGTGGCGAGAATGTTACTTGCCACTTAACAGCCCAAACTCCACACGAGTCTCCTCCCGCCCCCTCTTCATCTCACCCCATCACCGTATCCTTCTATTCCTTTCTCCCTCGTGTGTTTATCCAGCTTCCCTTTAAATGCATCGACGCTATTCGCCTCGACCACTCCCTGTGGGAGCGAGTTCCACATTCTCACCACTCTCTGGGGAAAGAAGTTTCTCCTGAATTCCCCATTGGATTTATTAGTGACTCTCTTATATTGATGGCCCCTAGTTCTGGTCTCCCACAAGTGGAAACATCTTCTCTACGTCTACCCTATCAAAACCCCTTCATAATCTTAAAGACCACTATCAGATCACCCCTCGGCCTTCTCTGTTCCAGAGAAAAGAGCCCCAGCCTGTTCAGTCTTCCCTGATAGTTCTAACCTCTCGGTTCTGGTATCATCCTGGTCAGTCTCTTTTGCATCTTCAGTGCGCCTCGATCTCTTTGTCTTGGGGCAGAGACCCCACCAGGTGGAGGTGCCCCTCCCTCCCGCTGGACACCGTGGGGTATCGCAGGGATCGGTGCTAGGACCCCAGCTATTCACAATATATATTAATGATCTAGACGAGGGAACGAGATGTAATATCTCCAAGTCTGCAGATGACGCAAAGCTGGGTGGGCGTGTGTGCTGTGAGGAGGATGCAGAGAAACTCCAGGATGATTTGGACAAGTTGGGTGATTGGACAGGAGCGTGGCAGATGCAGTATAATGTGGATAAATGCGAGGTTATCCACTTTGGTGTCAAAAACGGGAAGGCAGATTATTATCTGAACGGCAATAGATTGGGAGAAGGGGAGGTGCAACGAGACCTGGGTGTCCTTGTGCACCAGTCGCTGAAGGTAAGCATGCAGGTGCAGCAGGTGGTGAAGAAGGCAAATGGTATGTTGGCCTTCATAGCGAGAGGATTCGAGTACAGGAACAAGGATGTCTTGCTGCAGTTGTACAGGGCCTTGGTGAGACCACACCTTGAGTACTGTGTGCAGTTTTGGTCGCCTTATCTGAGGAAGGATGTTCTTGCCATGGAGGGAGTGCAGCGAAGATTCACCAGACTGATACCTGGGATGGCAGGAATGACGTATGAGGAGAGATTGGGTCGATTAGGCTTATACTCGCTGGAGTTTAGAAGAATGAGAGGGGATCTCATTGAAACTTATAAAATTCTAACAGGACTAGACAGACGAGATGCAGGAAGGATGTTCCCGATGGCGGGGGAGTCCAGAACCAGGGGTCACAGTCTAAGGATAAGGGGTAAGCCATTTAGGACTGAGATGAGGAGGAATTTCGGGGAGCCTAGAACCAGGGGTCACAGTCTAAAGATAAGGGTGAGAAGTCGCACAACACCAGGCTATATATGCTGTGCCGATATGCATCTCTTCACTTCAACTGACGAAGGAGCAGCGCTCCGAAAGCTTGTGATTTCAAATAAAGCTGTTGGACTATAACCTGGTGTTGTGCGACTTCTCACATTTGTCCAACCCCAGTCCAACACCGGCATCTCCACATTAAAGATAAGGGGTAAGCCATTTAGGACAGAAATGAGGAAGAATTTCTTCACCCAGAGAGTGGTGAACCTGTGTAATTCTCTACCACAGAAGGTAGTTGAGGCCAAGTCATTAAATATATTCAAGAAGGAGTTGGATATATTTCTTAAAGCTAAAGGGATCAAGGGATATGGGGAGAAGGGAGGTACAGGGTACTGAGTTTGGATGATCAGCCATGATCTCATTGAATGGCGGAGCAGGCTCGAGGGGCCGAATGGCCAACTCCTGCTCCTATCTTTCTATGTTTCTATGTAAAGGCTCCGCACATCGGGGAAGATCAGGTTCCCAGCGGAACAGCGTCACGGGCATATACCGTCTGTTGGCGATGGCCGTCGACGGCGCGAGGAACGGCCGCCGGGATTGGTGGGGGGAGAGCGAGAGAGAGGGTGGTTCGAGGGAGGGTCGCGGCGCAGAGATCTCTCTTGACCCTCTTGTCTGCTTTGCCCCGGGCAGGCGGGGAGACCCAAAGGCTGAAGGAGAACCTGATCGAGAATGAGGACTATGTGCTCCTGCGTTGCGAGGCCTGGCACAAGCTGGTCAGCTGGTACGGACAGACGCAGGGACAGGTGCCGATCGAGCGCAAGGTAAGTGAGGGCAGCCCGCTGCTGTCCGTGAAATCCCGGGCCGCCCCCTGCCCGCTCTCGAAATAAACCCCCCGAACCCCTCAATCAGATTCCAGCCTGTAACTCATTCCCGGGCATCCGTTATTCTATATATAAACCCCCTGAACCCCTCGATTAGATTCCAGCCTGTAACTCACTCCCGGGTTTCCGTTATTCTATATATAAACCCCTGAACCCCTCGATTAGATTCCAGCCTGTAACACACTCCCGGGTATCTGTTATTCTATATATAAACCCCCCCAAACCCCTCGATTAGATTCCAGCCTGTAACTCACTCCCGGATATTCTGTGTACTCCCGAGTCTGGTGTCCATCTCCGCAGGTTGTGAAACTGTCCAGTACGAAGGTGGAGGTGTATCTCGTGGAGCTGGCTCTGTGTCAGTACAGGAATATGGACGAAATGGTGACCGTCTCCTTCAGCAGAGCCGATACGATAGGTAAATAGATTAAAACCCCGCGGAAACCAGATCAGGGACAGGCCCGAGTGTTACTGATGGCTCTGTGGGTTTCTGCACCGCCCGGTGTGGGACTGAGGCCCCCCAGCCAATACCCTGCAGGAAAGGCCCAGGCTCCCTCCGCGGCCTAGTGGTGACTCAGCCTGATCTCACCCGGGGTCGGGACATGACAGCTGCCCTCAGCGCTGCACTGTCGGAGGGGCGGTACTGAGGGAGCGCCGCACTGTCGGAGGGGCGGTACTGAGGGAGCGCTGCACTGTCGGAGGGGCGGTACTGAGGGAGAGCCGCACTGTCGGAGGGGCAGTACTGAGGGAGCGACGCCCTGTCGGAGGGGCAGTACTGAGGGAGCGCCGCACTGTTGGAGGGGCGGTACTGAGGGAGCGCCGCACTGTCGGAGGGGCGGTACTGAGGGAGCGCTGCACTGTCGGAGGGGCGGTACTGAGGGAGAGCCGCACTGTCGGAGGGGCAGTACTGAGGGAGCGACGCCCTGTCGGAGGGGCAGTACTGAGGGAGAGCCGCACTGTCAGAGGGGCGGTACTGAGGGAGCGCCGCACTGTCGGAGGTGCCGTGTTTTGGGATGAGACGTTAAACCCGAGGCCCCCGTCTGCCCACTCAGGTGGATGTAAAAGATCCCACGGCCGCTACTGGAAGAAGAGCAGGGGGGGAGTTCTCCCCGGTGTCCTGGGGCCAATATTTATCCCTCGACCAACATCACTAAAAACAGATGATCCGGTCATTATCACATCGCTGTTTGTGGGATCTTGCTGTGCGCAAATTGGCGTTTCCCATATTACAACAGTGACCACACTTCAAAAAAAAAGTCCTTCATTGGCTGTGAAGAGCTTTGGGACGTCCTGAGGTGGGGAAAGGCGCCGGAGTAATCTGAGTTTGTTCTTTCTTTCCCCCCCCCCCCGCAATCCCGCAACGCCAGACAAGATTCACAAGGAGATGAGGCGAGTGTTTGAGGTGCCGGCGGAGGAGGAGACCCGGCTGTGGATGAGGAACTCGGACGGCTCGTGCGAGAGGCTGAGGAATCCCCAGAGTAACGTCAATAGCGTGTGCCTCTGCTCGGGGCAGGTGAGGCGGGGCGAGCGGCGGGGTGGGGGGGTGGGTGTCGGGTTGGGACCTGGCCGGGGGGAAGGAGGAGACTGAGCCTGTTGCAGTGGGGGTTGGAAGGGGCTGTCGAGCTGGGCTGAGGGTCCGGGTGTGTGCAGAGAGCTGAAGGCGGCTGTTTTTATGTTTCAGACGCTGATCATGGAGTCACGGAATGAGGATGGGACTTGGCCCAGTGCTCGACCTCACGTAACGTTAGTGTTAAATACTCGCTTTCAAACATTATACACACACAGCCCCGCGTCCCGTCACCGTGCGGGGGAATCGCAGGCACAGACCCGCGTCCCGTCACCGTGCGGGGGAATCGCAGACACAGACCCGCGTCCCGTCACCGTGCGGGGGAATCGCAGGCACAGACCCGCGCCCCGTCACCGTGCGGGGCAATCGCAGACGCAGACCCGCGTCCCGTCACCGTACGGGGGGAATCGCAGGCACAGACCCGCGTCCCGTCACCGTGCGGGGGAATCGCAGGCACAGACCCGCGTCCCGTCACCGTGCGGGGGAATCGCAGGCACAGACCCGCGTCCCGTCACCGTGCGGGGGAATCGCAGGCACAGACCCGCGTCCCGTCACCGTGCGGGGGAATCGCAGGCACAGACCCGCGTCCCGTCACCGTGCGGGGGAATCGCAGGCACAGACCCGCGTCCCGTCACCGTACGGGGGAATCACAGGCACAGACCCGCGTCCCGTCACCGTGCGGGGGAATCGCAGGCACAGACCCGCGTCCCGTCACCGTGCGGGGGGAATCGCAGGCACAGACCCCTGTCCCGTCACCGTGCGGGGGAATCGCAGACACAGACCCGCGTCCCGTCACCGTGCGGGGGAATCGCAGGCACAGACCCGCGTCCCGTCACCGTGCGGGGGATCGCAGACACAGACCCGCGTCCCTTCACCGTGCGGGGGTATCACAGCCCCGCGTCCCGTCACCGTGCGGGGGAATCGCAGGCACAGACCCGCGTCCCGTCACCGTGCGGGGGAATCGCAGACACAGACCCGCGTCCCGTCACCGTGCGGGGGAATCGCAGACACAGACCCGCGTCCCGTCACCGTGCGGGGGAATCGCAGACACAGACCCGCGTCCCGTCACCGTGCGGGGGAATCGCAGGTACAGACCCGCGTCCCGTCACCGTGCGGGGGAATCGCAGACACAGACCCGCGTCCCGTCACCGTGCGGGGGAATCGCAGGCACAGACCCGCGTCCCGTCACCGTGCGGGGGAATCGCAGGCACAGACCCGCGTCCCGTCACCGTGCGGGGGAATCGCAGGCACAGACCCGCGCCCCGTCACCGTGCGGGGGAATAGCTGACACAGACATGCGTCCCGTCACCGTGCGGGGGAATCGCAGGCACAGCCCCGCGTCCCGTCACCGTGCGGGGGAATCGCAAGCACTGACCCGCGTCCCGTCACCGTGCGGGGGAATCGCAGACACAGACCCGCGTCCCGTCACCGTACGGGGGGAATCGCAGGCACAGACCCCTGTCCCGTCACCGTGCGGGGGGAATCGCAGGCACAGACCCCTGTCCCGTCACCGTGCGGGGGAATCGCAGACACAGACCCCTGTCCCGTCACCGTGCGAGGGAATCGCAGGCACAGACCCGCGTCCCGTCACCGTGCGGGGGAATCGCAGGCACAGACCCGCGTCCCGTCACCGTGCGGGGGAATCGCAGGCACAGACCCGAGTCCCGTCACCGTGCGGGGGAATCGCAGACACAGACCCGCGTCCCGTCACCGTGCGGGGGAATCGCAGACACAGACCCGCGTCCCGTCACCGTGCGGGGGAATCGCAGGGACAGACCCGCGTCCCGTCACCGTGCGGGGGAATCGCAGGCACAGACCTGCGTCCCGTCACCGTGCGGGGGAATCGCAGACACAGACCCGCGTCCCGTCACCGTGCGGGGGAATCGCAGACACAGACCCCTGTCCCGTCACCGTGCGGGGGAATCGCAGACACAGACCCGCGTCCCGTCACCGTGCGGGGAATCGCAGGTACAGGCCCGCGTCCCGTCACCGTGCGGGGGAATCGCAGACACAGACCCGCGTCCCGTCACCGTGCGAGAGAATCACAGGCACAGACCCGCGTCCCGTCACCGTGCGGGGGAATCGCAGACACAGACCCGCGTCCCGTCACCGTGCGGGGGAATCGCAGGCACAGACCCGCGTCCCGTCACCGTGCGGGGGAATCGCACAGACCCGCGTCCCGTCACCGTGCGGGGGAATCGCAGACACAGACCCCTGTCCCGTCACCGTGCGGGGGAATCGCAGACACAGACCCCTGTCCCGTCACCGTGCGGGGGAATCGCAGGCACAGACCCGCGTCCCGTCACCGTGCGGGGGAATCGCAGACACAGACCCGCGTCCCGTCACCGTGCGGGGGAATCGCAGACACAGACCCCTGTCCCGTCACCGTGCGGGGGAATCGCAGACACAGACCCGCGTCCCGTCACCGTGCGGGGGAATCGCAGACAGTGACCCGCGTCCCGTCACCGTGCGGGGGAATCGCAGACACAGACCCGCGTCCCGTTACCGTGCGGGGGAATCGCAGACAGTGACCCGCGTCCCGTCACCGTGCGGGGGAATCGCAGACACAGACCCGCGTCCCGTCACCGTGCGGGGGAATCGCAGACAGTGACCCGCGTCCCGTCACCGTTCGGGGGAATCGCAGGCACTGACCCGCGTCCCGTCACCGTGCGGGGGAATCGCAGACACAGACCCGCGTCCCGTCACCGTGCGGGGGAATCGCAGACAGTGACCCGCGTCCCGTCACCGTTCGGGGGAATCGCAGGCACTGACCCGCGTCCCGTCACCGTTCGGGGGAATCGCAGGCACTGACCCGCGTCCCGTCACCGTGCGGGGGAATCGCAGACACAGACCCGCGTCCCGTCACCGTTCGGGGGAATCGCAGGCACTGACCCGCGTCCCGTCACCGTGCGGGGGAATCGCAGACACAGACCCGCGTCCCGTCACCGTGCGGGGGAATCGCAGACAGTGACCCGCGTCCCGTCACCGTGCGGGGGAATCGCAGACACAGACCCGCGTCCCGTCACCGTGCGGGGGAATCGCAGACACTGTTATGTGTCCGGCCTGGGGTTTGGGTGGGATTGCCCCACTGTCTGTGCCTGGTTCTAGGGCCATGGGGAGGTCACTGTGTGGTGTGGCACTGACCCTGTGCTCTCTTTCCCCAGACGGAATTCACTGGACGAGCAGGGCTCCTACTATCAGGGACAGCCTGGGGTGTGCGGCTTGAGTAACCTTGGGAACACCTGCTTCATGAACTCCGCCCTCCAGGTTCGTGCTGAGAGATGGGGAGACGGTACTGAGGGAGCCCCGCACTGTCGGAGGGGCAGTACTGAGGGAGTGCTGCACTGTCGGAGGGGCAGTACTGAGGGAGTGCCGCACTGTCGGAGGGGCGGTACTGAGGGAGCGCCGCACTGTCGGAGGGGCGGTACTGAGGGAGGGGCGGTACTGAGGGAGCGCCGCACTGAGGGAGGGGCGGTACTGAGGGAGTGCCGCACTGTCGGAGGGGCGGTACTGAGGGAGGGGCGGTACTGAGGGAGCGCCGCACTGAGGGAGGGGCGGTACTGAGGGAGCGCCGCACTGAGGGAGGGGCGGTACTGAGGGAGCGCCGCACTGTGGGAGGGGCGGTACTGAGGGAGCGCCGCACTGTGGGAGGGGCGGTACTGAGGGAGCGCCGCACTGTCGGAGGGGCGGTACTGAGAGAGGGCCGCACTGTCGGAGGGGCGGTACTGAGGGAGCGCCGCACTGTCGGAGGGGCGGTACTGAGGGAGCGCCGCACTGTCGGAGGGGCGGTACTGAGGGAGCGCCGCACTGAGGGAGGGGCGGTACTGAGGGAGCGCCGCACTGTGGGAGGGGCGGTACTGAGGGAGCGCCGCACTGAGGGAGGGGCGGTACTGAGGGAGCGCCGCACTGAGGGAGGGGCGGTACTGAGGGAGAGGCAGTACTGAGGGAGCGCCGCACTGTGGGAGGGGCGGTACTGAGGGAGCACCGCACTGTGGGAGGGGCGGTACTGAGGGGGCACCGCACTGAGGGAGGGGCGGTACTGAGGGGGCACCGCACTGAGGGAGGGGCGGTACTGAGGGAGGGGCGGTACTGAGGGAGGGGCGGTACTGAGGGAGCGCCGCACTGTCGGAGGGGCGGTACTGAGGGAGCGCCGCACTGTCGGAGGGGCGGTACTGTGGGAGCGCCGCACTGTCGGAGGGGCGGTACTGAGGGAGCGCCTCACTGTCGGAGGGGCGGTACTGAGGGAGCGCCGCACTGTCGGAGGGGCGGTGCTGAGGGAGCGCCGCACTGTGGGAGGGGCGGTACTGAGGGAGCGCCGCACTGTGGGAGGGGCGGTACTGAGGGAGCGCCGCACAGTGGGAGGGGCGGTACTGAGGGAGCACCGCACTGTCGGAGGGACGGTACTGAGGGAGCGCCGCACTGTGGGAGGGGTGGTACTGAGGGAGCGCCGCACTGTGGGAGGGGTGGTACTGAGGGAGCGCCGCACTGTCGGAGGGGCAGTACTGAGGGAGCGCCGCACTGTCGGAGGGGCGGTACTGTGGGAGCGCCGCACTGTCGGAGGGGCGGTACTGAGGGAGCGCCTCACTGTCGGAGGGGCGGTACTGAGGGAGCGCCGCACTGTCGGAGGGGCGGTGCTGAGGGAGCGCCGCACTGTGGGAGGGGCGGTACTGAGGGAGCGCCGCACTGTGGGAGGGGCGGTACTGAGGGAGCGCCGCACAGTGGGAGGGGCGGTACTGAGGGAGCACCGCACTGTCGGAGGGACGGTACTGAGGGAGCGCCGCACTGTGGGAGGGGTGGTACTGAGGGAGCGCCGCACTGTGGGAGGGGTGGTACTGAGGGAGCGCCGCACTGTCGGAGGGGCAGTACTGAGGGAGCGCCGCACTGTCGGAGGGGCGGTACTGAGGGAGCGCCGCACTGTCGGAGGGGCGGTACTGAGGGAGCGCCGCACTGTCGGAGGGGCGGTACTGAGGGAGCGCCGCACTGTCGGAGGGGCGGTACTGAGGGAGCGCCGCACTGTCGGAGGGGCGGTGCTGAGGGAGCGCCGCACTGTGGGAGGGGCGGTACTGAGGGAGCGCCGCACTGTCGGAGGGGCGGTACTGAGGGAGGGCCACACTGTCGGAGGGGCGGAACTGAGGGAGCGCCGCACTGTGGGAGGGGCAGTACTGAGGGAGCACCGCACTGTGGGAGGGGCAGTGCTGAGGGAGCGCCGCACTGTCGGAGGGGCGGTACTGAGGGGGCACCGCACTGAGGGAGGGGCGGTACTGAGGGAGGGGCGGTACTGAGGGAGGGGCGGTACTGAGGGAGGGGCGGTACTGAGGGAGCGCCGCACTGTCGGAGGGGCGGTACTGAGGGAGGGCCACACTTTCGGAGGGGCAGTACTGAGGGAGGGCCGCACTGTGGGAGGGGCAGTGCTGTGGGAGCGCTGCACTGTGGGAGGGGCTGTGCTGTGGGAGGGGCTGTGCTGTGGGAGCGCTGCACTGTGGGAGGGGCGGTACTGAGGGAGGGCCACACTGTCGGAGGGGCAGTACTGAGGGAGCGCCGCACTGTCGGAGGGGCGGTACTGAGGGAGAGCCGCACTGTCGAGGGGCAGTACTGTGGGAGCGCCGCACTGTCGGAGGGGCAGTACTGAGGGAGCGCCGCACTGTCGGAGGGGCGGTACTGAGGGAGCGCCGCACTGTCGGAGGGGCGGTACTGAGGGAGCGTCGCACTGTCGGAGGGGCGGTACTGAGGGAGCGCCGCACTGTGGGAGGGGCGGTACTGAGGGAGCGTCGCACTGTGGGAGGGGCAGTGCTGTGGGAGCGCTGCACTGTGGGAGGGGCAGTGCTGGGGGAGCGCTGCACTGTGGGAGGGGCGGTACTGAGGGAGCGCCGCACTGTGGGAGGGGCGGTACTGAGGGAGCGCCGCACTGTGGGAGGGGCGGTACTGAGGGAGCGCCGCACTGTCGGAGGGGCAGTAATGAGGGAGCGCCGCACTGTCGGAGGGGCGGTACTGATGGAGGGCCGCACTGTCGGAGGGGCGGTACTGAGGGAGCGCCGCACTGTCGGAGGGGCGGTACTGAGGGAGCGCCGCACTGTGGGAGGGGCAGTGCTGTGGGAGCGCTGCACTGTGGGAGGGGCGGTACTGAGGGAGCGCCGCACTGTGGGAGGGGCGGTACTGAGGGAGGGCCACGCTGTCGGAGGGGCAGTAATGAGGGAGCGCCGCACTGTCGGAGGTGCCGTCTTTCGGATGAGACGTTAAACCGAGGCCCCGTCTCCCCCCTCTCAGGTGGATGTAAAAGATCCCTGCGGCCACTATTGGAAGAAGAGCAGTGGGGAGTTCTCCCCGGTGTCCTGGGGCCAATATTTGTCCCATCGAACGTCACTTTAAACAGACGATCTGATCATTATCACATTGCTGTTTGTGGGAGCTTGCTGTGCGCAAATTGGCTGCCGCGTTTCCTACATTACAACAGTGACCACACTTCAAAAAAAAAAGTACTTCATTGGCTGTGAAGCGCTTTGGGACGTCCTGGGGTGGTGAAAGGCGCCGGAGAGATGTGAGTCTGTCTGTCTTCGAATTGCCACAGCAAGCTTTTAAAATCAGCCATGGAGTGTGTAGGGAGTAATCTGCTGTGAATAGGGGCTGTGAGACTTCATGAGCACTGGTGCGTGGAATGTCCAGAGTGATTGACGCAAACCTCACCAGTAACCGAGCGTGCGTGTCAACAGCACGCGCTCAGAACGTGATGGCGTACGCTTCCCACAATTGTCTGACCTCATTCCGTAAAATTACACACAATGTACAGCCCAGAAACAGGCCATTCGGCCCCTCTGCTCCATGCCGGTGTTTCTGCTCCACACCAGCCTCCTCCCGCCCCCTCTTCATCTCACCCCATCACCATATCCTTCTATTCCTTTCTCCCTCATGTGTTTATCCAGCTTCCCCGCAAATGCATCGACGCTATTCGCCTCGACCACTCCCTGTGGGAGCGAGTTCCACATTCTCACCACTCTCTGGGGAAAGAAGTTTCTCCTGAATTCCCGATTGGATTTATCAGTGACTATCTTATATTGATGGCCCCTAGTTCTGGTCTCCCCACAAGTGGAAACATCTTCTCTACGTCTACCCTATCGAAACCCTTCATAATCTTAAAGACCTCGATCAGGTGGCCCCTCAGCCTTCTCTTTTCTGCCTGTTCAATCTTTCCTGCAAGTTATAACCTCTTGGTTCTGGTATTATCCTTGTAAATCTTTTTTGCACCTTCTCCAGTGTCTCTATATCCTTTTTATAATATGGAGACCAGAACTGTGCACGGTGCTCCAAGTGCGGTCTAACCAAGGTATATGGAGACCAGAACTGCGCACAGTGCTCCAAGTGTGGTCTAACCAAGGTATAGGGAGACCAGAACTGTGCACAGTGCTCCAAGTGCGGTCTAACCAAGGTATATGGAGACCAAAACTGTGCACGGTGCTCCAAGTGCGGTCTAACCAAGGTATATGGAGACCAGAACTGTGCACGGTGCTCCAAGTGCGGTCTAACCAAGGTATATGGAGACCAGAACTGTGCTCAGTGCTCCAAGTGTGGTCTAACCAAGGTATAGGGAGACCAGAACTGTGCACGGTGCTCCAAGTGCGGTCTAACCAAGGTATATGGAGACCAGAATTGTGCACGGTGCTCCAAGTGTGGTCTAACCAAGGTATATGGAGACCAGAATTGTGCACGGTGCTCCAAGTGTGGTCTAACCAAGGTATAGGGAGACCAGAACTGTGCACGGTGCTCCAAGTGTGGTCTAACCAAGGTTCGATACAAGTTTAACACAACTTTTCAATTTTGTCCCTCTGGAAATGAACCCCAGGGCTTGGTATGTTTTTTTAAGTGGCCTTCGTAACCTGTGTCGAGATATTAACCTGAACTGATCGGGTAGATAGAGAGAAACTATTTCCGCTGGTTGGGGATTCTAGGACTAGGGGTCAGAGTCTAAAAATTAGAGCCAGACCTTTCAGGAGTGAAGTTAGGAAACACTTCGACACACAAAGGGTGGTAGAAGTTTGGAACTCTCTTCCGCCAACAGCAATTGATGCTGGGGGTCAATTGTTAATTTTGAATCTGAGATTGATCAATTTTTGTTAACCAAAGGTATTAAGGGATACGGGGCAAAGGCAGGGGGATGGAGTTAGGTCACAGATCAGCCATGATCTCATTGAATGGCGGAACAGCCTTGAGGGGCTGAATGGCCTCCTCCTGTTCCTAATGTAACAGACTCGAGGGGCTGAACGGCCTCCTCCTGTTCCTAATGTAACAGGCTCGAGGGGCTGAACAGCCTCCTCCTGTTCCTAATGTAACAGGCTCGAGCGGGCTGAATGGCCTCCTCCTGTTCCAAATGTAACAGGCTCGAGGGGCTGAACAGCCTCCTCCTGTTCCTAATGTAACAGTCTCGAGGGGCTGAACGGCCTCCTCCTGTTCCTGATGTAACAGGCTTAAGGGGGCTGAATGGCCTCCTCCTGTTCCTAATGTAACATGCTCGAGGGGCTGAGCAGCCTCCTCCTGTTCCTAATGTAACAGGCTCGAGCGGGCTGAATGGCCTCCTCCTGTTCCTAATGTAACAGGCAAGAGGGGGGCTGAACGGCCTCCTCCTGTTCCTAATGTAATAGGCTCGAGGGGCTGAATGGACTCCTCCTGTTCCTAATGTAACAGGCTTGAGGGGCTGAATGGACTTCTCCTGTTCCTAATGTAACAGGCTCGAGGGGCCGAACGGCCTCCTCCTGTTCCTAATGTAACAGGCTCGAGGGAGCTGAATGGCCTCCTCCTGTTCCTAATGTAACAGGCTCGAGGGACTGAATGGCCTCCTCCTGTTCCTAATGTAACAGGCTCCAGGGGCTGAATGGCCTCCTCTTGTTCCTAATGTAACAGGCTCGAGGGGGCTGAACGGCCTCCTCCTGTTCCTAATGTAACAGGCTCGAGGGGCTGAATGGCCTCCATCTGTTCCTATGTTCCTGTGCGTCGCTCCGTTTAGTGATTTGCGAACCTGTACCCCAAGATACTTTTGCTTTCTTGAAAGATTAAATTAAATTTTAAAAGATACAACACGCAGGAGGTCCTTGGGAACTTCAGTCCAGTCTTGCAGGGGCTAATGTAAGCAGTCAAGATGACACGCTTGCGACCTCCTGAAGGAGTCCCTGGTGTGTGAGTACACACTGCATGCAAGTCATAGAATCATAGAAATTTATGTCCGACAAACAGCCTAATCCCACTGTCCAGCTCTCAGTCCGTAGCCCTGTAGGTTACGGCGCTTCGAGTGCGTATCCAAGTACTTTTTAAATGTGATGAGGGTTTCTGCCTCGACCGCCCTTTCAGGCAGTGAGTTCCAGACCCCCACCACCCTCTGGGTGTAAAAAGTTCTCCTCAACTCCCCTCTAATCCTGCTCCCAATCACTTTAAATCTCTGCCCCCCTGGTTATTGACCTCTCTGCTCAGGGAAATAGGTCCTTCCTATCCACTCTATCCAGGCCCCCTCATCATTTTATACACCTCAATTAAATCTCCCCTCAGCCTCCTCTGTTCCAAGGAAAACAACCCCAGCCGATCCAATCTTTCCTCATCGCTAAAATTCTCCAGTCCTGGCAACATCCTCGTAAATCTCCTCTGCACCCTCTCCAGTGCGATCACATCTTTCCTGTAATATGGTGACCAGAACTGTACACAGGACTCGAGCTGTGGCCTAACTGGTGTTTTATACAGTTCAAGCACAACCTCCCTGCTCTTATATTCTATGCCTCGGCTAATAAAGGAAAGCATTCCGTATGCCTTTTGAACTACTTTATCGACGCCTCGTTAAGTTTTATTATCTGGTTGACTTGATTTAATAAGTAAAGGATACGTGCTATCCTATAATACCCTCTCGTAAAGGGCAATAGGGTTATGTAGCCTCGGTCAGTGCACGCGGGATCCCTCACCTTTCCCACGTTGTTCCCCCCGGACCCTCACCCTCTCTCTGTCTTCGGCAGTGCCTGAGCGGGACGCCGCCCCTCACCGAGTATTTCCTCAACAACGGGTATGTGGAGGAGTTGAACCTGGACAACCCGCTGGGGATGCAGGGCGAGATTGCCGAGGCTTACGCCGACATCATCAAGCAGATGTGGTCCGGCCGCCATTACTCCGTCATCCCGCGAATCTTCAAGGTATACGGCGGGAATCGCGTCTCCTCCGCACCCCCGGCAACCTCCTCACATCGCTGTCACTCCCTCGCTCTCTCTCACTCCCCGCATCGCGCACGTGCGCTCTCTCTGTCTCTCTCTCTGTCTCCGCCTCCCCACCCCTCTCTCGCCTGGGAGTGTTTGATGGGGACCATGTAGAGGGAGCTTTACTCTGTATCTAACCCGTGCTGTACCTGCCCTGGGAGTGTTTGATGGGACAGTGTAGAGGGAGCTTTACTCTATATCTAAACCTGTGCTGTACCTGCCCTGGGAGTGTTTGATGGGACAGTGTAGAGGGAGCTTTACTCTGTATCTAACCCGTGCTGTACCTGCCCTGGGAGTGTTTGATGGGGACAGTGTAGAGGGAGCTTTACTCTGTATCTAACCCGTGCTGTACCTGCCCTGGGAGTGTTTGATGGGGACAGTGTGGAGGGAGCTTTACTCTGTATCTAACCCGTGCTGTACCTGCCCTGGGAGTGTTTGATGGGGACAGTGTAGAGGGAGCTTTACTCTGTATCTAACCCCGTGCTGTACCTGCCCTGGGAGTGTTTGATGGGGACAGTGTAGAGGGAGCTTTACTCTGTATCTAACCCGTGCTGTACCTGCCCTGGGAGTGTTTGATGGGACAGTGTAGAGGGAGCTTTACTCTGTATCTAACCCGTGCTGTACCTGCCCTGGGAGTGTTTGATGGGGACAGTGTAGAGGGAGCTTTACTCTGTATCTAACCCGTGCTGTACCTGCCCTGGGAGTGTTTGATGGGGACAGTGTAGAGGGAGCTTTACTCTGTATCTAACCCGTGCTGTACCTGCCCTGGGAGTGTTTGATGGGACAGTGTAGAGGGAGCTTTACTCTATATCTAAACCTGTGCTGTACCTGCCCTGGGAGTGTTTGATGGGACAGTGTAGAGGGAGCTTTACTCTGTATCTAACCCGTGCTGTACCTGCCCTGGGAGTGTTTGATGGGGACAGTGTAGAGGGAGCTTTACTCTGTATCTAACCCGTGCTGTACCTGCCCTGGGAGTGTTTGATGGGGACAGTGTGGAGGGAGCTTTACTCTGTATCTAACCCGTGCTGTACCTGCCCTGGGAGTGTTTGATGGGGACAGTGTAGAGGGAGCTTTACTCTGTATCTAACCCCGTGCTGTACCTGCCCTGGGAGTGTTTGATGGGGACAGTGTAGAGGGAGCTTTACTCTGTATCTAACCCGTGCTGTACCTGCCCTGGGAGTGTTTGATGGGACAGTGTAGAGGGAGCTTTACTCTGTATCTAACCCGTGCTGTACCTGCCCTGGGAGTGTTTGATAGGGACAGTGTAGAGGGAGCTTTACTCTGTATCTATCCCCGTGCTGTACCTGCCCTGGGAGTGTTTGATGGGACAGTGTAGAGGGAGCTTTACTCTATATCTAAACCTGTGCTGTACCTGCCCTGGGAGTGTTTGATGGGACAGTGTAGAGGGAGCTTTACTCTGTATCTAACCCGTGCTGTACCTGCCCTGGGAGTGTTTGATGGGGACAGTGTCGAGGGAGCTTTACTCTGTATCTAACCTCGTGCTGTACCTGCCCTGGGAGTGTTTGATGGGACAGTGTAGAGGGAGCTTTACTCTGTATCTAACCCCGTGCTGTACCTGCCCTCGGAGTGTTTGATGGGGACAGTGTGGAGGGAGCTTTACTCTGTGTCTGTGTCCCTGTCCCATTGACGGCTGTCCCTCTGTCTCTCAGACACGGGTGGGACACTTCGCCCCTCAGTTCTCCGGTTACCAGCCTCACGACTCCCAGGAGCTGCTTGCCTTCCTGCTGGACGGACTGCACGAGGACCTGAACCGAGTACGGAGGAAAGAATATGTGGAGCTGAAGGACGCGGAGGGTCGGCAGGACGAGGTGAGGAGAGGGGGGCGCGGGGCTGTGTGCGAGAGTGGGGTATTCCCCGTGGAGGGGGAGGGAGGTCGTGAGTGGGCATACCAGGGGGTGGGAGGGGTTTGGCGAGGAGGGGTGTGTGTGTGTGTGGTGTTTCGGCGAGGAGGGGCTCTGTGTGGTGAG
>JASTWF010000433.1:215841-265854 GCA_030390025.1 Squalus acanthias
TCACTGCTTAGGCCCCAGCTGGAGTATTGTGTCCAATTCTGGGCACCGCACTTTAGGAAGGATGTAAAGGCCTTGGAGAGGGTGCAGAGGAGATTGACCAGAATGGTACCAGGGATGAGGGACTTCAGTGACGTGGAGAGACTGGAGAAGCTGGGGTTGTTCTCCTTAGAGCAGAGAAGGTTAAGGGGAGATTGACCAGAATGGTACCAGGGATGAGAGACTTCAGTGATGTGGAGAGACTGGAGAAGCTGGGGTTGTTCTCCTTAGAGCAGAGAAGGTTAAGGGGAGATTTAATAGAGGCGTTCAAAATAACAAAAGGTTTGGATAGAGTAAATAAGGAGAAATTGTTTCCAGTGGCAGGAGGGTCGGTAACCAGAGGACACAGATTGAAGATAATCGGTAAAAGAACCAGAGGGGGAGATGAGGAGAATGTTTTTTACGCAGCGAGTTGTTGTGATCTGGAACGCGCTACCTGATAGGGCGGTGGGAGCAGATTCAATAGTAACTTTCAAAAGGGGAATTGGAGAAATACTTGAAAAGGCGAAAGTTGCAGGGCTGTGGGGAAAGAGCAGGGGGGGACTGGGACTGATTGGAGAGCTCGTTCAAAGAGCCGGCACAGGCACGATGGGCCGAATGGCCTCCTCCTGTGCTGTGCGATTCTATGAGCAGTGCACCGCTGGCTTCCACCACTAGTGGCCCTCGGTGAGCTGTGGGAGTGGGTGGTGGTGCTGCCCCCCAGTGGCCGGGAGGAGTTACGGCAGCGTTTCGCTCTGCTCTGTGGGTCACACTAACCTAACCCAGAGGCTAACCCCGACCTTACTTTTCTCTCCGTAGGGACCTGGACCTCTCCGAGTTCCTCATCAATACCGAGGCTAAAAATTCGAAATACGATCTGATCGCCGTGTCCAACCATTATGGGGGTCTGCGGGACGGTCATTGTAAGTATATCTTTCGAGCGGCTTAGCAACAGGAGGAGGCCGTTCAGCCTCCCTCGAGCCTGTTACATTAGGAACAGGAGGAGGCCATTCAGCCCCCTCGAGCCTGTTACATTAGGAACAGGAGGAGGCCATTCAGTCCCCTCGAGCCTGTTACATTAGGAACAGGAGGAGGCCATTCAGCCCCTCGAGTCTGTTACACAGGAACAGGAGGAGGCCGTTCAGCCCCCTCGAGCCTGTTACATTATGAACAGGAGGAGGCCATTCAGCCCCTCGAGCCTGTTACATTAGGAACAGGAGGAGGCCATTCAGCCCCCTCGAGCCTGTTACATTAGGAACAGGAGGAGGCCATTCAGCCCCCTCGAGCCTGTTACATTAGGAACAGGAGGAAGCCGTTCAGCCTCCTCGAGCCTGTTACATTAGGAACAGGAGGAGGCCGTTCAGCTCCCTCGAGCCTGTTACATTAGGAACAGGAGGAGGCCGTTCAGCCCCCTCGAGCTTGTTACATTAGGAACAGGAGGAGGCCGTTCAGCCCCTCGAGCCTGTTACATTAGGAACAGGAGGAGGCCATTCAGCCCCCTCGAGCCTGTTACATTAGGAACAGGAGGAGGCCATTCAGCCCCCTCGAGCCTGTTACATTAGGAACAGGAGGAGGCCATTCAGCCCCCTCGAGCCTGTTACATTAGGAACAGGAGGAGGCCGTTCAGCCCCCTCGAGCCTGTTACATTAGGAACAGCAGGAGGCCATTCAGCCCCCTCGAGCCTGTTACATTAGGAACAGGAGGAGGCTATTCAGCCCCCTCGAGCCTGTTACATTAGGAACAGGAGGAGGCCGTTCAGCTCCCTCGAGCCTGCTCCGCCATTCAATGAGGTCGTGGCTGATCTGCGACCCAACTCCATCCACCCGCCTTTGCTCCGTATCCCTTAATACTTTTGGTTAACAAAAATTGATCAATCTCAGATTTAAATTAGCAATTGATCTCGCATCAATTGCTGTTTGTGGAAGAGTTCCAAACTTCTACCACCCTTTGTGTGTAGAAGTGTTTCCTAACTTCACTCCTGAAAGGTCTGGCTCTAATTTTTAGACTCTGCCCCCTAGTCCTAGACTCCCCAACCAGCGGAAATAGTTTCTCTCTATCTACCCCATCAGTTCCCCTTAGTATCCTGAAAACTTCGATCAGATCACCCGTTGTGGAGTATTTTAAACCAACGCCTCGACACGAGGTTTTCAGATCGATAGTCCAGTTGTCTTTATTACCCCGGTGGGGAGACAGTCTGCTCTGTCTTTAGACAGACTTCTCCAACTTGTTACAGCACACACTACATTCTGATACATTCAAATAAGCATGGCGGCCTCGTGCACAATTCATTCCTACAACGTAATTGGATCTTGGCCCGCATGCACCTTCACGGATTGGGTTACATGTCCTACGGTAAACGTGTGTAAGCTGCATACTCAATTATTCGCCCAAACTGCTGAACGCTGATTCAAAGATAACTTGGAAGCATTGTGACCCAGATAATAAAACCCTCAGGGCAGCTGAAGTGCCAGACATCATGTCTCAACTGAGTTGTTTTCAGTCTCAAAGGTCAGTTATCTTGACCACACCTCGTGGATGTGGTCTTTCATGTTAGCAACTGTCTCTCTCTCACCATTCTTTGAGCTGCCAGCGATGTTATTTAACTCTTTCCCCAATTCATCACCCCTTAACCTTCTAAGTTCCGGGGAACTTAGTACAGGGGTCGTGCGTGCGTGCGTTCTGGCCCGCCCGATCTGTCACTGCCACGGTCACCAATCCCAGTTGGCAGCGACAGGCGGTAGTGCCGGTCTCCCGTCTTTAACCTGATTAATCGCCCCCTCCCCCTCCCCCTCCCCTGTGTCTGGTCTCCCAAGCGTTGCCCCTTCTGTAGGACGGAGCTGAGATCAGGAGCTCGCTGTCTGGGGGGGTTGGGGGTGGAGGGGTTCTCCTAGGTGGGTAACGGGGAGGATTATTATTCAAGCGTTTTGTGGGGTTGGGCGGTTGCGGGGTGGGGGGGGGGGCCGGTGTGCCGGGAGGGACACTGAGCAGGCAAGGCCCAGGCTCCAGCCCCGGCCTGCGCTGAGGGAGCCTTCTGGGTACCCCCCCACACACCCAACGGCCCCTGGGGTGAGGCAGCAGAGGGCAGTTGGAGCCCGTGGAACGCCAGCGTGCGACAGCGCCTGTGGGAGAGGAAAATTGAGTAGATTGGGCCTCCACTCTCTGGGGTTTAGAAGAATGAGAGGTGATCTCATTGAAACGTATAAGATTCTGAGGGGGGATTGACCGGATCGATGCTGAGAGGCTGTTTCCCCCCTGGCTGGAGAGTCTAGAACCAGGGGGCACAGTCTCAGGATAAGGGGTCGGCCATTTAGGACTGAGATGAGGAGGAATTTCTTCACTCAGAGGGCAGTGAATCTTTGGAATTCTCTACCCCAGAGGGCTGTGGAGGCTCAGTCGTTGAGTATATTCAAGACAGAGATCGATAGATTTTTTGGACACTTAAGAGGATCAAGGGATGGGGGCGGGAAAGTGGAGTTGAGATTGAAGATCAGCCGTGATAATATTGAATGGCGGAGCAGGCTCGAGGGGCCGAATGGCCGACTCCTGCTCCTGTTTCTTCTGACGAGGGGTGCAGGAGAACGAGACGTTTAACCGCTGGTGTCCGCTTGCAGATACGACCATCGCGCGAAACAAGGACGACGGCCGCTGGTACTACTTCGACGACAGTAAGGTGACCTTCGCCTCGGTGGACCACGTGGTGGTGAGTGAGGTGGGGGCGGGGGTGTGCGTCTCAGCGTCTTGTATCGGCTCCGCGCTCCACTCTTCCAACCCTCTCCCGGCCGGCCTCAAACCTTCCACCCTCCGTAGCCATCCGCTCGTCCAAAACTCTGCTGCCCCGTGTCCTAACTCGCACCGATTCCCGTTCACCCATCACCCAACCCCCGTGCTCGCTGACCTACATTGGCTCCTGGTCCGGCAACGCCTCCATTTTAAAATTCTCATCCTCATGTTCAAGTCCCTCCACGGCCTCCTCGCCTCCCTCCTTATATCTGTAACCTCCTCCAGCCCGCCAGCACAGACTCTTACAGCGCAGGAGGAGGCCATTCGGCCCATCGTGCCTGTGCCGGCTCTTTGAACGAGCTCTCCAATTAGTCCCTCTTCCCCCCCTGCTCTTTCCCCACAGCCCTGCACATTTTTCCCCTTCAAGTATCTCTGCGCTCCTCCAATTCCGGCCTCTTGCTCATCCCCCGATTTCCATCGCTCCACCATTGGCGGCCGTGCCTTCAGCCGCCTGGTCCCCCGAGCTCTGGAATTCCCTCCCTAAACCTCTCCGCCTCTCTCTCTCTCCTTTTAAGACGCTCCTTAAAACCGACCTCTTTGACCAAGCTTTTGGTCACCTGCCCGAATGAGATCCGATCCTGACCATAACAACTTGCTGCGTAAAAATATTTCTCCTCATCTCTCCCTCTGGTTCTTTTGCCGATTATCTTCAATCTGTGTCCTCTGGTTCCCGACCCTCCTGCCACTGGAAACACTTTCTCCTTATTTACTCCATCAAAACCCTTCATGATTTTGAACACCTCCATTAAATCTCCCCTTAACCTTCTCTGCTCTAAGGAGAACAACCCCAGCTTCTCCAGTCTCTCCACATCACTGAAGTCCCTCATCCCTGCTACCATTCTGGTCAATCTCCCCTTAACCTTCTCTGCTCTAAGGAGAACTTCTCCAGTCTCTCCGCTGTGTTGACCAGAAAGACTAACCTCTCGTCTCCTCTTGCCAACAGACCAACGCCGCCTACGTCCTCTTCTACCAGCTCCAGGACAAGATCAGTCAGCCGGCGGACCCCGGCCCCTGTCCGAGCGGGGAGGAGAAACGACCGCTGGGGGACGAGGAGACGATGGAGCTGGACTGAAGCGCGCCTTCTCCCCGGGCCTCCCTCGAGACTGGAACTCCTTCCGCCCGAAACCCCCTTCCCCTTCCCGGCGATCCGGCCCCGCTGAATTCAAGCAGCTTGGGATTTCTGTCGTCCGGGATGGTGACGCACTGGACCGCTGCTGTCCAGTGGCTTAGCGGAGGGGGAGGGAGAGGGAATGGGGCAGTACCCCCAATTCAATCTCTAACCGATCACGGGCTGCTGCCCCTGCACTGCTTTCATTTTAAACGTACTGATAGGTGGGAATGTTTTTTCCGGTTGACTGAATTCAGAGCGAGATTTTATTTTTAAATTTCTCTTCCGCTGACTCGACGCAAGGACGGTTTCGCGCGCGCCTCTTTTTTAGGGATTGCCATCCGGTCGACCGTGTCGGGAGAGGGAGGAGAGGCGGGTCGTGCTCGCGAGTGGGAGGGTCTGGTTACCGATCGGGGAAGGGGTGTCGCCAAGGTGCGGGGGCGGGGGGGGGGGGTGGGGTTCCCCGACGCTTTCTCCCCCTCGTCCCAAACTCAAACTGGCCAGATATCCACGAGGGCTTTCTGTCGCTGAGGTGGGGCACGCGAAGACGGGAGTCGCTGGTTCCTGGGTCACTTGCTGAGGGGGAGGAGTGACCCTCGGTCACTCTGAGGGGGAGGAGTGACCCTCGGTCACTCTGAGGGGAGGAGACCCCCTCGGTCACTCTGAGAGGAGGAGACCCCCTCGGTCACTCTGAGGGGAGGAGACCCCCTCGGTCACTCTGAGAGGAGGAGACCCCCTCGGTCACTCTGAGGGGAGGAGACCCCCTCGGTCACTCTGAGAGGAGGAGACCCCCTCGGTCACTCTGAGGGGAGGAGACCCCCTCGGTCACTCTGAGGGGAGGAGACCCCCTCGGTCACTCTCTGAGGGGAGGAGACTCCCTCGGTCACTCTCTGAGGGGAGGAGACATCCTCGGTCACACTCTTAGGGGAGGAGTGATCCTCGGTCACTCTGAGGGGAGGAGTGAACCTCGATCTTCGTTCACTCGCTGAGGGGCAGGAGTGATCCTCGTTCACTCGCTGAGGGAGAGGAGTGATCCTCATTCACTCGAGGGGAGGAGTGACCCTCGGTCCTCGATCTCTCTGAGGGAGGAGTGACCCTCGGTCCTCGATCTCTCTGAGGGAGGAGTGATCCTCGGTCCTCGATCTCTCTGAGGGAGGAGTGACCCTCGATCTCTCTGAGGGAGGAGTGATCCTCGGTCCTCGATCTCTCTGAGGGAGGAGTGACCCTCGATCTCTCTGAGGGAGGAGTGATCCTCGATCTCTCTGAGGGAGGAGTGACCCTCGTTCACTCTGAGGGGCGGAGTGACCCTCGATCTCTCTGAGGGAGGAGTGACACTCGGTCCTCGATCTCTGAGGGGCGGAGTGACCCTCGATCTCTCTGAGGGAGGAGTGACCCTCGGTCCTCAATCTCTCTGAGGGAGGAGTGACCCTCGATCTCTCTGAGGGACGGAGTGACCCTCGGTCCTCGATCGCTCTGAGGGAGGAGTGACGCTCGGTCCTCGATCTCTGAGGGGCGGAGTGACCCTCGATCCTCGATCTCTCTGAGGGGCAGAGTGACCCTCGATCTCTCTGAGGGGCAGGCGTGATCCTCGGTCACTCGCTGAGGGGCGGAGTGATCCTCGGTCCTCAGTCACTCGCTGTGAGGGAGGAGTGACTCTCGGTCTAACACAAAACAAACAGGCCCAGCGTCACCGGGAGGCCGTCAGCTAATTCTGCCTGTTGAATTCTGTGTCCTCTCTGCCACCCCCCCACCCCTGAAGGCCCTGACCCTCTGACTGGGATGTGGCTCGACCGCTGCCGGGGCCTGGTGTGAGTGATATTCGCACTGGACGCTGATCAGGAGCCCGGGCTGATCTTCACGCACACCCCGAGGTTCCTGAGGTCAATTGTAACGCCCGCCCCTCAGCGCGATTCCCTGACTCCGCACTGACCGGGGATGAAGCCTGGGATTCTCGTGTGTGTGTGTGTGTGTGTGTGTGTGTGTGTCCGATTCTGAAAGAATGGAACTATATTTTCAAAAGGGTTCTCCTTCCCCCCACCCCCGAACGGAATGATAATCTCAGGGATATACTGCTGAGCGCAGTTACAATACAAAGCAATTTCTACATCCTGTTAGAAGCTTCACCCCCCCCCCCCGCCCCCATCAGCCCCAAGGCCTGTGGCCCATTCAACCCCCGAAATTCTTCATCTCTGTAGCGCCCCCTCTCCTGATGTCAATTCAGATACGGCCGTCAGACCCTCCGAGCAAGAAACCTCCACTCCACAGATCTCTCTCTCTCTCTCTCTCTCTCTCTTATTCTCTCTTATTTTTATATATTATTATCTTTGTGGGTTTTTAAAATGCGGCCTTAACCCTGGTGTGGGTATGTGGGCTCCGTGTGTTAGCACGGTCGACGCGACCCGTGCGCGCGCGGGAACGGTTGCGGCGCGAGATTTAATATATGCGTAGCTCTATTTATAATGCGTTCAAAACCCTTGCGTGGGGAGCGCGCGCGCTTTCTGTGTCGCGCCGGCTTCCTGTCGCACTTCCTGCGTCGCGCCGGCTTCCTGTCGCACTTCCCACGTCGCGCCGGCTTCCTGTCGCACTTCCCGCGTCGCGCCGGCTTCCTGTCGCACTTCCCGCGTCGCGCCGACTTCCTGTCGCACTTCCCGTGTCACGCCGGCTTCCTGTCATACTTTCTGTGTCACGCCGACTTCCTATCACACTTTCTGCGTCACACCGACTTCCTGTCACACTTTCTGCGTCACACCGACTTCCTGTCACGCTTCCTGCGTCGCCTTCCTGTCACACTTTCTGCGTCATGCCGACTTCCTGTCATGCTTCCTGCGTCACATCGACTTCCTGTCACACTTTCTGCGTCACGCCGACTTCCTGTCACGCTTCCCGCGTCACGCCGACTTCTTGTCACACTTCCTGCCTCGCGCTCTCGCTCCCACAGTGGCATACCTTCGAAGTCGCTGTGACTAGCAGCGGGAGATCTGCTCGTGCATTTGAGTACGCGAACAATATACAGACGCAGAGTGTTAGGCCGCTCTTAGCTACGAGCGGCTCGTAGGAGACGGACCGCCGTGGAGACAGTTGTGGGAGCGCTGCCCCCCCCTCCCCGTATCATCGACCTCGGCCCCCAGAGGCAGAGGAGAGGGTGCGGGGGAGATGAGCATTAAAGGTGGACGGTTTTAATACTCAGGGTTCAATGAAACAATTCCCCCCCCGCCCTTCCCCCAGTAAATGTCGTGTGTTTTCCCCCCTTTCCCCCCCCACCTTCCTGGGGCTGGCCTCATTCTGTGCATTGTTCCTGAGAAGCGGCGGTAGAATTACTGGGGGGGGGGTGGGGAGAGAGGCTCCCTCCTCCCGCCTGCCTTGTGCGACAAGGACGCAGAGGGTTAAATCACCGGCAGCTTTGGGGAAGTTGTTGCATGGTGGCCCGTGGGGTTTTTGGGAAGAGAATGAGGAAGCGGGCGTTATCTTCCCCGTGTTGGCGGGGAGGCGGGTGTGGTTTAGATTGTAGCGTCTACGGACCAGGTACCGCGCAGACGGGGAGTGGGGGGGGGGGGGCTTTACTGCACTGTAGTCTGAACGGCTGACTCTTGATTGCAGCCCTGCTGTATGTTACTGATTGTGACGGGTTTGTGTCGCTGTGTGACGGGCGCGATCCTGCTCGGCTTTGTAACCGGTGGGCCTGATCTGATCCTCGGTTCGCTTCCCCTCTCCGGATCGCGCGCGCCTGCATCAGCATCGAAACGGGTGATTTTATTATCTTAGCGATTTTTTTTTTTTGCCCGGCTCTTCGAGGGGAGCCAGATGGATTTCCGCCGCGGCCCACCCTCCCTCTGCATGCTCGTCGGGGCGGGACGTCAATTCCCCCCACCCGGGTATTCCCTCGACGGGGAGGGGGCCAGAGCGCGGCATAAGCTGCACTGCGCACTATCTGCGGCGCGAGAGCCGCTCAGCACGCCTGCGCGGTCCCTTGCGCGCAACTGCGGAGCTGAACGGGAGCGTTGCGACGCGCCGCGGCCCCTCCCGCGGAGGCGGTTGTCTCTCTGCGGGCGCGAGGTGGGCAGCACCGAGGGCACCCAGCTCGAGCTAGCCGCCTGACCGTCTCCGCCCTGGCTGTGTCTGTAAGGGAGGTGGGGGGGAGTCCCGGCGCAGGCACAATGGGCCCAGCTGCCTCCTCCTTCGCTGCGGCAGGGGCAATCTCGGCCAGATTGTCCCATCCTGACTGCGCCCACGCTTCACTCGTCCTGACCCGTGAGAGCCAAGCGCCGCGCACTGAAATCCATCTCTTTACCTCGTGTACATAGATGTTTTTGTAGTGCGATTTATTCCCTTATTGTTGCTGAATGGACACTGCGATGTTAATAACTGGGGGCCTCTGTCTCAGAGTGAATATATATTGTATTTTCATAATAAAAAGAGAGACAACCAGCCTGCATTCCTTTTTATTAAATTAATAGCTCTACAAATGATGGAGGGTTTTATCTTTACAGTAGCCGAAGATGTGTGTGTATATATATATATTAAGGACAAAATCAGTTGAATAAAAGCCATGATTTCTTTACTCTCCAGCCTTTTCTATCTCTGATTCTCGCCGGGGCGCTGAATCCTCCGACCCTCTGATCCCTCGCCTCACGGGACTATGGCCCAGCTGCTTGGTTAGGCTAGCTCACGAGTTGTTGTGATCTGGAACGCGCTGCCGGAAAGGGCGGTGGGAGCAGATTCAATAGTAACTTTCAAAAGGGAAATTGGGGGCGGGTGGTGGGGGGGGGGCGGTGATATATGCAGGGTTATGGGGAAAGAAGCTGGGGTTGTTCTCCTTAGAGCAAAGAAGGTTAAGGGGAGATTGACCAGAATGGTACCAGGGATGAGGGACTTCAGTGATGTGGAGAGACTGGAGAAGCTGGGGTTGTTCTCGTTAGAGATGAGAAGGTTAAGGCGAGATTTAATTGAGGCGTTCAAAATAACGAAAGGTTTGGATAGAGTAAATAAGGAGAAACTGTTTCCAGTGGCAGGAGGGTGGGTAACCAGAGGACACAGATTGAAGATAATCGGTAAAAGAACCAGAGGGGGAGATGAGGAGAATGTTTTTTACGCAGCGAGTTGTGATCTGGAACGCGCTGCCTGAAAGGGCGGTGGGAGCAGATTCAATAGTAACTTTCAAAAGGGGAATTGGAGAAATACTTGAAGGGGAAAAATGTGCAGGGCTGTGGGGGAAGAGCATGGGGGGGAGTGGGACTGATTGGAGAGCTCGTTCAAAGAGCCGGCACAGGCACGATGGGCCGAATGGCCTCCTCCTGGGCTGTAAGATTCTACGTGGGGTGGAAGGTGAAGACAAGGGGTGGGGGATGAGCAGAAGCAAGGGATCGGGTCAAGGGTCCTGCCCGCCATGGTGGAGGGGGAATCCTGGGCTGAGGAAAAGGGACTGATGTTTCCGAAGCCCTGGTGTGGAGACCATCCACAGATGGGACAGTGTCGAAGTCTCCACTCCGAGTCAGACTCTGAAACAAACTGTACCGTCAGATAAACAAAGCTTTATTCTTTTACTTGCACAAGGGGAGCGAGAGCCCTGTCAATGGCCAGGCTCACACTCCAAGGAACATTAGCGAATGCAGCATATTTATACACTAAAACAGGCAAGCGTTCCATGAATCACGTGTAATGGTATTGTATCATCTTAAACGAATTAAGAGTTTAAACAAAGACACTCAAGGTCAGCAGGACAGAAATGTCTTCAGACAAGGTAAGTTAATTATATTCTGTCAAGAGGTTTTCTCTGAATCTTGTTACCAAAAATGACTTACTCATGTCTGATTATCATGTTTATACAGTGAAGAGCACAAGTTCCATATGATCATGTATAAAAGTAGCTAGTCAACTCTGTACAACGCTATTTCAGTATTCATGCAGATAAAGAGAAACGAGATCGACCTTTAACAGAATTGTTTTCATTCTTTGGCCAGATGTCATTATAGGTCAGAAGATTGTTTGTTGCTGCTGACTCGACTTTAGTCCACAGGCAATGGTACAAAATACATTAGATGTCAAGTATCCCATCATGCACTAGTAAGGGCAAAATCATATTTCCACATTAGACGGGGGAGCAGGGGGGTGGCGTCTGTCCGGGGCGGACAGAATTGGAATCTGGGGTGGCTGTGGGAGTCGGTGGGCTTGTAGACGACTGCGGGGGGGGAAAGACCATCCCTGGAGAGCGAGTGGAAAAATGCAGGAAGGTCGGAGCAGAGTCGTGAGATGGACCACAGAATTCCGCCTCGTCCTGTCCGCAAGGTAATATCACTTTGGGCATTTAACCAGCTCCGCTTTTTTCCATTGAAGATCTTTACGTGTGCTTGTGTCTGTGTGTGTGTACCTGATTGTGTGACTGTGATCGTGTGTCTGTCTTTCCCCTCCTCCCCCCTTGTCTGGTTACATCTGTAAAGTTAACTCGCCTGTTCTGTCGTGCCGTGTATTGCCAGCACGCCTGCTGTGTGTGTGTGTCTTTGCCCTTTTTGGCCTCGTTATGACCCGGATTGAAGCAATGACTCCCCATCCTGTTTCTCTCTCTCCCCAGCCGAGGTTCCTTTCCCGCTAACCCTTCGCTTTAAGCCCGTGTTACAGCGTGGGATCGAGCTGGTGCCTGAAGGTACCGGAATATTTCGGAACACAGGAGGAGGCCGTTCAGCCCCTCAAGCCTGTTACACTAGGAACAGGAGGAGGCCGTTCAGCCCCTCGAGCCTGTTACATTAGGAACAGGAGGAGGCCGTTCAGCCCCTCGTGCCTGTTACATTAGGAACAGGAGGAGGCCGTTCAGCCCCTCGAGCCTGTTACATTAGGAACAGGAGGAGGCCGTTCAGCCCCCTCGGGCCTGTTACATTAGGAACAGGAGGAGGCCGTTCAGCCCCTCGAGCCTGTTACATTAGGAACAGGAGGAGGCCATTCAGCCCCTCGAGCCTGTTACATTAGGAACAGGAGGAGGCCGTTCAGCCCCTCGAGCCTGTTACATTAGGAACAGGAGGAGGCCGTTCAGCCCCTCGAGCCTGTTACATTAGGAACAGGAGGAGGCCGTTCAGCCCCCTCGGGCCTGTTACATTAGGAACAGGAGGAGGCCGTTCAGCCCCTCGAGCCTGTTACATTAGGAACAGGAGGAGGCCGTTCAGCCCCTCGAGCCTGTTACATTAGGAACAGGAGGAGGCCGTTCAGTCCCCTCGAGCCTGTTACATTAGGAACAGGAGGAGGCCGTTCAGCCCCCTCGGGCCTGTTACATTAGGAACAGGAGGAGGCCGTTCAGCCCCTTAAACCTGTTCCGCCATTCTATTTGATCATGGCCGATCTGTGTCTTAACTCCATTTACCCGCCTTGGTTCTGTAACCCTTAATCCCCTTACCCAACAAAAATCTATCCATCTCAAATTTGAAATTTTCAATTGACCCCCAGCCTCAACAGCTTTTTGGGGGAGAGAGTTCCAGATTTCCACCAGCCTTTGTGTGAAGAAGGTATGGTGTCCGGGATGGGAAACTATTCTGAGGAGAGACTGGAGATCCTGGGACTGTTCCCACTGCAGCTCAGAAGGCTAAGAGGAGATTTAATAGAGGCGTTTGAAATCAGGAAGGGCTTTGATGAGAGTGAATCAGGGAAGACTATTTCCTCTTGTTCGGGAATCAATGACAAAAGGGCTCATCAATTTACCAATGTCACTCAGAGTGAGGAGGGAGGTCAGGAGGAATCTCATTACACAGAGGGTTGTTAGAGCAGAGAATGCTTTGCTACGGGGAGTGTTTGAAACGGAGAGCATCGCCTCGTTTAAGGGAAATATTGGATCAATATTTGAAACCCAGAAATATGCAGAGCAGGGGAAAGTGGGGTTATTCCCGGACTACTCCAACCAAGAGCCAGCACAGAGATGACGGGCCGAATGGTCTCCTGTGCTGAAAGCGGCTGAGGTCCAAGCCCCCCCCCCCCAGTGTCAGCTGTGGTTCAGCGGGTCTCGCACCGCACTGTGGGAGGGGCGGTACTGTCGGAGGGGCGGTACTGAGGGAGCACCGCACTGTGGGAGGGGCGGTACTGAGGGAGGGCCGCACTGTCGGAGGGGCGGTACTGAGGGAGCGCCGCACTGTCGGAGGGGCGTTACTGAGGGAGGGCCGCACTGTCGGAGGGGCGGTACTGAGGGAGGGCCGCACTGTCGGAGGGGCGGTGCTGAGGGAGCGCCGCACTGTCGGAGGGGCGGTACTGAGGGAGTGTCGGAGGGGCGGTACTGAGGGAGCGCCGCACTGTGGGAGGGGCGGTACTGAGGGAGCGCCGCACTGTCGGAGGGGCGGTACTGAGGGAGCGCCGCACTGTCGGAGGGGCGGTACTGAGGGAGCGCCGCACTGTCGGAGGGGCGGTACTGAGGGAGCGCCGCACTGTCGGAGGGGCGGTACTGAGGGAGCCCCGCACTGTCGGAGGGGCGGTACTGAGGGAGCCCCGCACTGTCGGACGGGCGGTACTGAGGGAGCGCCGCACTGTCGGAGGGGCGGTACTGAGGGAGCGCCGCACTGTCGGAGGGGCGGTACTGAGGGAGCGCCGCACTGTCGGAGGGGCGGTACTGAGGGAGCGCCGCACTGTCGGAGGGGCGGTACTGAGGGAGCGCCGCACTGTCGGAGGGGCGGTACTGAGGGAGCGCCGCACTGTCGGAGGGGCGGTACTGAGGGAGCGCCGCAATGTCGGAGGGGCGGTACTGAGGGAGCGCGGTACTGAGGGAGTGTCGGAGGGGCGGTACTGAGGGAGCGCCGCACTGTCGGAGGGGCGGTACTGAGGGAGCGGCGCACTGTCGGAGGGGCGGTACTGAGGGAGCGCCGCACTGTCGGAGGGGCGGTACTGAGGGAGCGCCGCACTGTCGGAGGGGCGGTACTGAGGGTGCGCCGCACTGTCGGAGGGGCGGTACCGAGGGAGCGGCGCACTGTCGGAGGGGCGGTACTGAGGGAGCGCCGCACTGTCGGAGGGGCGGTACTGAGGGAGCGCCGCACTGTCGGAGGGGCGGTACTGAGGGAGCGCCGCACTGTCGGAGGGGCGGTACTGAGGGAGCGCCGCACTGTCGGAGGGGCGGTGCTGAGGGAGTGAGCGGTTTGAAACGGTTGAAACCGTGAAGACGGTCAAAACCATGAAAACGGTTGGAACGGTTGCTATTTGAACCGCCGCGCCCTCTGACCCCACCCGAGCAAGCCGACGATTTTATTTTACCTTTTTCCCCGCCCCCGCCCCACAAAATTAATTTCTCTCCATTATTTTACAGTCTGTCGCCGGTCACAGATTTGATCATTTGCCTTTTTTTCTACCTGATACGTTGCAGTAAAGGATGCTCCAGAGCATGGTACATCGGCGTGACCATGCAGACACCGAGACAACGTCTGAACGGACACCGCGCAACAATCGCCAGGCAGGAGGGTTGCCTCCCAGTCGGGGAACACTTCAGCAGTCAGGGGCATTCAGCCTCGGATCTGCGGGTAAGCGTTCTCCAAGGCGGCCTTCGGGATACACGACAGCGCAAAATCATAGAGCAGAAACTGATAGCCAAGTTCCGCACTCATGAGGATGGCCTCAATCGCGATATCAGGTTCATGTCACGATACAGAACGTGACTTGACATCATGGCCGGTCTTTCCAGGTTTTGTTTTAAAAAGACTAACACAACAAATGGAGAGGATATGCAGCCAGCAGGTGTTTTGACATGTTGGACCCCCTGGGACACATCTCATTGTCTTGGCTGTGCTCTTAGTGTGTCTTTGATGTTGGGAAAGATTTGAATAGATTTTTTCTGTGTTTATATTGTGAATTCTGGGAGATTCTCTCACAGCTACCTTACCTGAAGAAGGAACGAACAGCTCCGAAAGCTTGTAAAATTAAATAAATCTGTTGGACTATAACCTGGTGTTGTGCGACTTCTGATTTTTGTCCACCCCAGTCCAACGCCGGCATCTCCACATCATGACCTCTATTGACACCGCAAACTGCCGGCTCAAAGTGGAGAGAATCGCCAAGAAGATCGCGCATATTGACACAGACATCAAGTACCTGCAGAGATGCAAGAAAGCAGACAAGATTCCGAAAGGACTACAGATCACGAACCCACTCAAGTCGACATACAACACAGACTACGCTGAGAGACTTTGCCGTCGTACCTCTCGCACACTCCTCAACCATCTCGTACACCAGCTCTACAGCAGACGTCGCAACCTCGAAACCAAGATAGAGTCCATGCTCTCAGCCTGTGCTCAGGACACAGCAGACCAGCTACAAGACACCGCCAAACAGACAAGGCAACGGAACTACGCTGCCTACATGCGCATCAAGAACAGGAAGCTTGAGAAACTCGGCGTAACCACCAGCTGCAACCAAGCCTCCCCCGGTACCACGGTTGCAACCACAGGGAAGTCCATCGTCAACCTGTCGGACCACACCCTTCAACCAGACGAAATCGAAGTTCTCGCCCTAGGGCTCAAGTTCTGCCCCACCACCAAAATGGACCCCATCGGTCTCACGGCGGACACAGAGGAATTCATCAGGAGAATGAGGATCCGGGAATACTACCACAAATCCCAAGATGTCAGCAACATTCCTAATGAGACAATCAATGATCCGGAACAGCAGACAGAGGGAACCGCAGTGCTACAACCGAGGAAGAAAGAGTCAAATTGGACCCCTCCGGAGGGCCGCAGCCCTAAGCTTGACATGTATGCTCAAGCTGTCAGGAAATGCATCAACGCCAGATTCATCAGCCGTACTCACAAGACAGTCCAGAATGTCACCCGAGCACAACGCAACGCCATCCACGCTCTCAAGACCAACCGCAACATCGTCATCAAACCAGCGGACAAAGGAGGAGCCATCGTCATACAGAACAGAATGGACTATTGCAAAGAAGCATACCGACAACTGGACAACCAGGAACACTACAGACAGCTACCCGCAGATCCGACCAAAGAACACACCCGCCAACTCAATAGACTGATCAAGACCTTCGATCCAGACCTTCAAAACATCCTACGCGCTCTCATCCCACGTACTCCCCGCGTAGGAGACTTTTACTGCCTCCCAAAGATACACAAAGCCAACACACCCGGACGTCCTATCGTATCAGGCAACGGAACCCTGTGTGAGAACCTCTCTGGGTACGTCGAGGGCATCCTGAAACCCATCGTACAGGGAACCCCCAGCTTCTGTCGCGACACTACAGACTTCTTGCAGAAACTCAGCACCCATGGACCAGTTGAACCAGGAACACTCCTCGTCACGATGGACGTATCGGCACTCTACACCAATATCCCCCACAATGACGGCATCGCTGCGACAGCCTCAGTACTCAACACCAACAACAGCCAATCTCCGGACGCCATCCTACAACTCATCCGCTTCATCCTTGACCACAATGTCTTCACCTTCGACAACCATTTTTTTACCCAAACACACGGAACAGCCATGGGGACCAAATTCGCACCCCAATACGCCAACATCTTCATGCACAAGTTCGAGCAAGACTTCTTCGCTGCACAGGACCTCCAACCAACGCTGTACACCAGATACATCGACGACATCTTCTTCCTTTGGACCCACGGCGAAGGATCACTGAAAGGACTACACGATAGCATCAACAGGTTCCATCCCACCATCAAACTCACCATGGACTACTCCTCAGAATCGGTTTCATTCTTGGACACACGAATCTCCATCAAAGACGGACGCCTCAGCACTTCACTCTACCGCAAGCCCACGGACAACCTCACGATGCTCCACTTCTCCAGCTTCCACCCTAACCACGTTAAAGAAGCCATCCCCTATGGACAAGCCCTGCGAATACACAGGATCTGCTCAGACGAGGAGGAACGCGATGGACACCTACGGACACTGAAAGACGCCCTCGTAAGAACGGGATATGACGCTCGACTCGTCGATCGACAGTTCCGACGGGCCACAGCGAAAAACCGCATAGACCTCCTCAGAAGACGAACACGGGACACAACCAACAGAGTACCCTACGTCGTCCAGTACTTCCCCGGAGCGGAAAAACTACGCCATGTTCTTCGCAGCCTTCAACATGTCATCGATGACGACGAACACCTTGCTAAGGCCATCCCCACGCCTCCACTACTCGCCTTCAAGCAGCCGCCTAACCTCAAAAGTACCATCGTTCGCAGCAGATTACCCATCTTTCAGGAGAACAGCAACCACGACACCACACAACCCTGCCACGGCAACCTCTGCAAGACATGCCAGATCATGGACACAGATACCATCAACACACGTGAGGACACTACCCACCAGGTACATGGTACATACTCATGTGACTCGGCCAACGTTGTCTACCTCATACGTTGCAGTAAAGGATGCCCCAGAGCATGGTACATCGGCGAGACCATGCAGACACTGAGACAACGTATGAACGGACACCGCGCAACAATCGCCAGGCAGGAGGGTTGCCTCCCAGTCGGGGAACACTTCAGCAGTCAGGGGCATTCAGCCTCGGATCTGCGGGTAAGCGTTCTCCAAGGCGGCCTTCGGGATACACGACAGCGCAAAATCATAGAGCAGAAACTGATAGCCAAGTTCCGCACTCATGAGGATGGCCTCAATCGCGATATCGGGTTCATGTCACGATACAGAACGTGACTTGACATCATGGCCGGTCTTTCCAGGTTTTGTTTTAAAAAGACTAACACAACAAATGGAGGGGATATGCAGCCAGCAGGTGTTTTGACACGTTGGACCCCCTGGGACACATCTCATTGTCTTGGCTGTGCTCTTAGTGTGTCTTTGATGTAGGGAAAGATTTGAATAGATTTTTTCTGTGTTTATATTGTGAATTCTGGGAGATTCTCTCACAGCTACCCTACCTGAAGAAGGAGCGACAGCTCCAAAAGCTTGTAATTTTAAATAAACCTGTTGGACTATAACCTGGTGTTGTGCGACTTCTGACTTTTTTTCTAACCTGTTTTCGCCCCTTCACCCAACGCGCCAATCAGCGGCCTGTTGCCACGCGGGCTGCGGCCAATCGCCGTTCGCGTTTCATCCGCCGCGGGTGGTTGTTTTTTTCTTTTTTCCTTTGTGTGTCCAGTCACAGCTCTACTTACTTAAATCGGCTGCCTTCCGGTCCAATCGCCGCCCGAGCTGCTCCCGAGCGGCCCCCGAGCTGCCCAATCAGATTTAAGGTGGCCGATGGCGTCCAATCAAAGTTCACTGTCGGGGAGGCGGAGCTCATTCAGGCAGCATCCAATCACACGCGAGGATCTGTACCCGGTGTCCAATCAGTGATCAGTGTTTACTTTGGGGTGGGAATGCCCCGCCCATTCCGCAAACAATCAATCCGAGGCGCGGGCCTGCACCCGGCGTCCAATCAGCATTGAGTGCGGGAGGCGTCTCCCATTCGACCGCTAACAACCAATCACCGAAGAGTATCTGTAGCCGGTGTCCAATTAGCGTCGGGAGCGGAAGGCACCACAAACGGCCAATCACAGGCGACGGCCGGCACCCGCCGTCCAATCAGCATTGATTCCGGAAGACGTTTCCCCTTCATTCGACCGGCAAAAACCAATCAGCGCCGAGGACCAATCAACTCCGTCTCGCCTGGTCCAATCAGATTGGAGGGGGCGCCCGTTTCAGCCAATCAGCGCGTTCCTCCCGGCCGCTGCGCAGTGATGGCGGCAGGAGTGGGGAGGAAGGTCTTGGAATATGAGGCCTTTGTCAATGAGGTTTTAAAGCGAGACCTGCAGTGAGTGCTGGAGTCCTGGGGGTTAGAGGTGGGCCTGGGGTCATCTGAGGGCGGTCACTTGGCCGTCTGGGGGCGGTCACTTGGCCGTATACGGGCTGGTCACTTGGCCGTATACGGGCTGGTCGCTTGGCTGTATATGGGGCGGTCACTTGGCTGTCTGAAGGCAGTCACTTGGCTGTCTGAAGGCGGTCACTTGGCTGTCTGAAGGCGGTCACTTGGCTGTCTGAAGGCGGTCACTTGGCTGTCTGAAGGCGGTCACTTGGCTGTCTGAAGGCGGTCACTTGGCTGTCTGAAGGCGGTCACTTGGCTGTCTGAAGGCGGTCACTTGGCTGTCTGAAGGCGGTCACTTGGCTGTCTGAAGGCGGTCACTTGACCGCCTATGGGGCAGTCACTTGGCCGTATATGGGACGGTCACCTGCCCGTCTGTGATTGTCACATGGCCGTCTGGGCTGGTTACATGGCCGTCTGGGGCAGTCACATGGCCGTCTGGGGCAGTCACATGGCCGTCTGGGGCAGTTACATGGCCGTCTGGGGCAGTCACATGGCCGTCTGGGCTGGTTACATGGCCGTCTGGGGCAGTCACATGGCCGTCTGGGGCAGTCACATGGCCGTCTGGGCTGTCGTCACGTTGTGGGGGGGGGGACTGTGCTAGTCACATGGCCATCTGGGGCCGGTCACACAACCGGCCGCCCCCGCCCCCCCTCACATCGCCTGGCCCGAGCAATGCCACCCAGCCCAGCCCAGCCCCACTCCAGAAGATGCCCTCACCGCCCCCTGTGGGACCATTAGGTGCCTCAGCAGCCATCCTACGGCCTGTGGGAGCGAGAGTGCCGAATGAAGGGGTCGTGTGGCGCTGTCCCTCCCAGGAGGGAGAGACCTCCGACCCTGGGAGAAGCGACGAAAGGGCACCTCGCTGCCCCACGCGCTTTATCACTGCGTCAACAAGCACGTCAATAACCCCGATTGCTAGCTGTGGTTTTAATTCTTTCCCCCCTCTTGTCTCTCTTTCTCTCCCCTTTCAGGAAAGTGCTGCAACAACGCGATGAAGTGTACGAGAAGATAGCACAGCACCTGCAGCTCAAGAACGTCATCGAGAGGCTGCAGGTGGGTGACTGGAAGTCGGAGTGGAGATCGCCGGAGCTCTTAATCCAGATGTAGAATCCCAGAAATTTACGGCACAGAAGGAGGCCATTTGGCCCATTGTGTCCGTGCCGGCCGACAAAGAGCTCTCCAGCCTAATTCCACTGTCCAGCTCTCGGTCCGTAGCCCTGTAGGTTACGGCGCTTCGAGTGCACATCCAAGTACTTTTTAAATGTGATGAGGGTTTCTGCCTCGACCGCCCTTTCAGGCAGTGAGTTCCAGACCCCCACCACCCTCTGGGTGAAAAAAGTTCTCCTCAACTCCCCTCTAATCCTTCTCCCAATGACTTTAAATCTCTGCCCCCCTGGTTATTGACCTCTCTGCTAAGGGAAATAGGTCCTTCCTATCCACTCTATCCAGGCCCCTCATCATTTTATACACCTCAATTAAATCTCCCCTCAGCCTCCTCTGTTCCAAAGACAACAACCCCAGCCTCTCCAATCTTTCCTCATCGCTAAAATTCTCCAGTCCTGGCGACACCCTCGGCAATCTCCTCTGTACCCTCTCTAGCGCAATCACATCTTTCCTGTAATGTGACCAGAACTGCACGCAGTACTCTAGCTGTGGCCTAACTAATGTTTTATACATAGGAAATAGGAGCAGGAGTCGGCCATACAGCCCCTCGAGCCTGCTCCGCCATTCAATAAGATCAGGGCTGATCATTGACCTCAACTCCACTTTCCCGCCCGATCTCCATATCCCTTGATTCCAAAAATCTCTCGCTCTCAGCCTTGAATATACTCAAAGACTGAGCCTCCACAGCCCTCTGGGGCAGAGAATTCCAAAGATTCACTGCCCTCTGAGTGAAGAAATTCCTCCTCATCTCAGTCCTAAATGGCCGACCCCTTATCCTGAGACTGTGACCCCTGGTTCTAGACTCTCCAGCCAGGGGGGAAACAGCCTCTCAGCATCTACCCTGTCAATCCCCCCTCAGAATCTTGTATGTTTCAATGAGATCACCTCTCATTCTTCTAAACTCCAGAGAGTATCGGCCCATTCTACTCAATCTCTCCTCATAGGACAACCCTCTCATCCCAGGAATCAATCAAGTGAACCTTTGTTGCACCGCCTCCAAGGCAAGTATATCCTTCCTTAGATAAGGAGACCAAAACTGTGCACAGTACTCCAGGTGTGGTCTCACCAAGGCCCTGTACAATTGTAGCAAGACTTCCTTACTCTCATACTCCAACCCCCTTGCATTAAAGGCCAACATGCCATTTGCCTTCCTTATTGCTTGCTGTACCTGCATGCTAGCTTTCTGTGTTTCTTGCATGAGGACAGCCAAATCTCTCTCAACACCAACATTTGAAAGTTTCTCACCATTTAAAAAATATTCTGTTTTTCCTACCAAAGTGAATATACAGTTCTAGCATAACCTCCCTGCTCTTATATTCTATGCCTCAGCTAATAAAGGAAAGTGTGCCTTCTTAACCACCTTATCTACCTGTCCTGCTACCTTCAGGGATCTGTCCCTTTGTTCCTCTACACTTCTCAATGTCCTACCATTTAATGTGTATTCCCTTGCCTTGTTAGCCCTCCCCAAATGCATTACCTCACACTTCTCCGGATTGAATTCCATTTGCCAATTTTCTGCCCACCTGCCCAGTCCATTGATATCTTCCTGCAGTCCACAGCTTTCTTCCTCACTATCAACCACATGGCCTCCCTGCTTGTCCGGACCCTGAGAAATTATTTCTCGCCAAGGTTTCCTCTCCCCTCCCCAGCAGGCACTGACTCGCTGGGGGTACGGGTTCCACAGGTCTTGTCCGTCCTCCCTCTGGTATCTCGCCCCCGGTGCCCGTTCTTGACGTGCAAGCCCAGGCAGTGGTGGTTGGCTATTTGGCCACAGGAGGCATCGCACAAATGCATTGATCCTGATCAGTGCCCCCTCCCCCCCGACACTGGCACTCTGCAGTTATTGGATAGTGATCAGGAACCGTTCGCCCTCGCTAGCTCTTCCTCCACCCACCCCCCCACCCCCCTTAAAGGGGCATGAAGGCCAGTTGCAGTTGAGAGGGGTGAAAGAGGGTGCAATAGAAACTCGGCCGTGGCTCATTGGGGAACACTCTCGCCTCTGAGTCAGAAGGTCGTGGGTTCAAGTCCCACTCCAGAGACTTGAACACAAAAATCTCGGCTGACACTCCCAGTGCCGCACTGTCGGAGGGGCGGTACTGAGGGAGCGCCGCACTGTCGGAGGGGCAGTACTGAGGGAGCGCCGCACTGTCGGAGGGGCGGTACTGAGGGAGCGCCGCACTGTCGGAGGGGCGGTACTGAGGGAGCGCCGCACTGTCGGAGGGGCGGTACTGAGGGAGCGCCGCACTGTCGGAGGGGCGGTACTGAGGGAGCGCCGCACTGTCGGAGGGGCGGTACTGAGGGAGCGCCGCACTGTCGGAGGGGCGGTACTGAGGGAGCGCCGCACTGTCGGGGGGGCGGTACTGAGGGAGTACCGCACTGTCGGAGGGGCGGTACTGAGGGAGCGCCGCACTGTCGGAGGGGCGGTACTGAGGGAGCACCGCACTGTCGGAGGGGCGGTACTGACGCAGCGCCGCGCTGTCGGAGGGGCGGTACTGAGGGAGCGCCGCACTGTCTGAGGGAGCGCCGCACTGTCGGGGGGGCGGTACTGAGGGAGCGCCGCACTGTCGGAGGGGCGGTACTGAGCGAGCGCCGTACTGTCGGAGGGGCTGTACTGAGGGAGCGCCGCACTGTCGGAGGGGCGGTACTGAGGGAGCGCCGCACTGTCGGAGGGGCGGTACTGAGGGAGCGCCGCACTGTCGGAGGGGCGGTACTGAGGGAGCGCCGTACTGTCGGAGGGGCGGTACTGAGGGAGCGCCGCACTGTCGGAGGGGCTGTACCGAGGGAGCGGCGCACTGTCGGAGGGGCGGTACTGTGGGAGCGCCGCACTGTCGGAGGGGCGGTACTGAGGGAGCGCCGCACTGTCGGAGGGGCGGCACTGAGGGAGCGCCGCATTGTCGGAGGTGCCGTCTTTCGGATGAGACGTTAAACCCGAGGCCCCGTCTGCTCTCTCGGGTGGATGTAAAAGATCCCACGGCCACTATTGGAAGAAGAGCAGGGGGGGAGTTCTCCCCGGTGTCCTGGGGCCTATATTTATCCCTCAGCCAACATCACTAAAAACAGATGATCTGGTCATTATCACATTGCTGTTTGTGGGAGCTTGCTGTGTGCAAATTGGCTGCCGCGTTTCCTACATTACAACAGTGACCACACTTCAAAAAAAGGACTTCATTGGCTGTGAGGCGCTTTGGGATGTCCTGAGGTGGTGAAAGGCGCTGGAGAAATGCGAGACTTTCTTTGTCTTTCTTGCATTGTACAGGAGTCGGAGAGCCCGGAGCTGAAGACGGAGGTCGATCTGGGATGTAATTTCTACGTGCAGGCTAAAGTGTAAGTATTAGTGAGTAATAATCTCCTGAAGGTGTGGAGGACAGGCTGCGGTCCCTTGCCGCTCAATTGAGCATCAGATGGGGGAGTGTATCCGAACTCGCACCGAGTCCCGTTCACCCATCACCCACTGTGCTCGCTGACCGACATTGGCTCCCGGTCCGGCAACGCCTCGATTTTAAAATTCTCATCCTCGTCTTCAAATCCCTCCATGGCCTCTTCGCCCCTCCTTCCCTCCTTATCTCTGTGACCTCCTCCAGCCCCCGCAACCCTCCGCGATCTCTGCGCTCCTCCAATTCTGGCCTCTCGCGCATCCCCCGATTTCCGTCGCTCCACCATTGGCGACCGCGCCAGGGCCCCCAAGCTCTGGAATTAATGTAAAAGGAATCGAGGGGCTGAATGACCTCCTCCTGTTCCTAATGTAACAGGCTCGAGGGGCTGAACGGCCTCCTCCTGTTCCTAATGTAACAGGCTCGAGGGGCTGAACGGCCTCCTCCTGTTCCTAATGTAACAGGCTCGAGGGGCTGAATGGCCTCCTCCTGTTCCTAATGTAACAGGCTCGAGGGGGCTGAATGGCCTCCTCCTGTTCCTAATGTAACAGGCTCGAGGGACTGAATGGCCTCCTGTTCCTAATGTAACAGGCTCGAGGGGGCTGAACGGCCTCCTCCTGTTCCTAATGTAACAGACTCGAGGGGGCTGAACGGCCTCCTCCTGTTCCTGAGGCAGTTACCCTTCGAATGATCCCTTCCCAAGCTGCCCCTTCGTGTGTCTTTCTGGTCAGGAGTCTGGGCGTGCGTCTGAATAAACTGTGTGTTCGCAGGCCAGACGCCTCGAAGATTTTCGTCTCGGTGGGTTACGGATTCTACGTGGAGTTCACCTTCCCCGAGGCCCTGCGGTTTATCGAGAAGAAGTCCCAGCAGCTGACTGAGTGAGTGTCGACATTTCTACCATGATTTTCTGACATGAATAGGAGGAAATCTTTCATCCCAGCCCTGGCAGAGTTGGCGTGGGTTATGCGGCTCAAATCCTTGGAGCGGGGACTCGAACTCACGATCTTCTGACCCCGAGGCGCGAGTGTTGCGCACCGAGCCAGGACAGGCACCTGAATACGAACTGCAGCCACGGTGCGCCGGTGGTGGAGGGAGTGAATGTTTAAGGTGGTGGATGGGGTGCCGATCAAGCGGGCTGCTTTGTCCTGGATGGTGTCGAGCTTCTTGAGTGTTGTTGGAGCTGCAACTCATCCAGGCAAGTGGAGAGCGTTCCATCACACTCTGGACTTGTGCCTTGTTCTTGCCCAAGCCTGATGTTCTTGCCATGGAAGGAGTTCAGCGAAGATTCACAAGGCTGATACCTGGGATGGCAGGAATGACATATGAGGAGAGATTGGGTCGATTGGGCTTATACTTGCTGGAGTATAGAAGAATGAGAGGGGATCTCATCGAAACATATAAAATTCTGACAGGTCTGGACAAACTAGATGCAGGAAGAATGTTCCCGATGGTCGGAGAGTCCAGAACCAGGGGTCATAATCTAAGGATAAGGGGTAAGCCATTTAGGACAGAAATGAGAAGAATTTCTTCACCCAGAGAGTGGTGAACCTGTGGAATTCTCTACCACAGAAGGTAGTTGAGGCCAAGTCATTAAATATATTCAAGAATGAGTTAGATATATTTCTTAAAGCTAAAGGCATCAAGGGATATGGGGAGAAGACAGGTACAGGGTACTGAGTTTGGATGATCAGCCATGATCTCATCGAATGGCGGAGCAGGCTCGAGGGGCCGAATGGCCTACTCCTGCTCCTATCTTCTATGTTTCTATGTAGATGGTGGAAAGGCTTTGGGGAGTCAGGAGGTGAGACACTCGCCGCAGAATACCCAGCCTCTGACCTGCTCTTGTTGCCACAGTATTTATGTGGCTGGTCCAGTTAAGTTTCTGGTTAATGGTGACCCCTAGGATGTTGATGGTGGGGGATTCGGCGATGGGGTAATGCCGTTGAATGTCAAGGGGCGGTGGTTAGACTCTCGCTTGTTGGAGATAGTCATTGCCTGGCACTTGTGTGGCGCGAATGTTACCCACCACTTATCAGCCCAAGCCTGAACGTCGTCCAGGTCTTGTTGCATGCGGGCATGGGCTGCTTCATTATCTGAGGAGTTGTGAATGACACTGAACACTGTGCAGTCATCAGCGAACATCCACACTTCTGACCTTATGTTGGGGGGAAGGTCATTGATGAAGCAGCTGAAGATGGTTGGGCCTAGGACACTGTCCTGAGGAACTCCTGCAGCGATGTCCTGGGGCTGTGATGATTGACCTCCCAACACCACAACCATCTTCCTTTGAGCGAGGTATGACTCCAGCCAGTGGATAGTGGGAGTGGGGTCTTTGCTGCCAGTGTGGCTCTTAGTTGCTGAGTCACCAGAGGTTTTGGGGGGGGGGTGGGGGGGGGGGGGGGAGACAGCTGGAGAGCACGGAACCAGGAGGAGACTGCTGGGCTAAGGTAACTCTTGACTCTTGGTTTCCAGGTTGGCGGAGAAGTTGACCAAAGACTCAGCCAAGATTAAGGGGAACATCCGGATGGTGCTGGAGGTGAGCAGCCAGACAATGGGGTGGGAGGGAGAGCTGGAGGGGTCACGGGGGTGGGCGAGCGGGGAGGGAGCATAGGGTCGTGTCTCGATGGGAGAGTTGGGGTACTCGAGGGCTGGGTCTCGATGTGAGAGTTGGGGTACTCGAGGGTCTGGATGGGAGAGTTGGGGTACTCGAGATCTGGGTCTGGGTGGGAGAGTTGGGGTACTCGAGGGCTGGGTCTGGATGGGAGAGTTGGGGTACTCGAGGGTCTGGATGGGAGAGTTGGGGTACTCGAGGGTCTGGATGGGAGAGTTGGGGTACTCAAGGGTCGGGTCTGGATGGGAGAGTTGGGGTACTCGAGGGCTGGGTCTCGATGGGAGAGTTGGGGTACTCGAGGGCTGGGTCTCGATGTGAGAGTTGGGGTACTCGAGGGTCTGGATGGGAGAGTTGGGGTACTCGAGGGCTGGGTCTCAATGTGAGAGTTGGGGTACTCGAGGGTCGGGTCTGGATGGGAGAGTTGGGGTACTCGAGGGCTGGTCTGGATGGGAGAGTTGGGGTACTCGAGGGTCGGGTCTGGATGGGAGAGTTGGGGTACTCGAGGGTCTGGATGGGAGAGTTGGGGTACTCGAGGGCTGGGTCTGGATGGGAGAGTTGGGGTACTCGAGGGCTGGGTCTCGATGGGAGAGTTGGGGTACTCGAGGGTCGGGTCTGGATGGGAGAGTTGGGGTACTCGAGGGTCGGGTCTGGATGGGAGAGTTGGGGTACTCGAGGGTCGGGTCTCGATGGGAGAGTTGGGGTACTCGAGGGTCGGGTCTGGATGGGAGAGTTGGGGTACTCGAGGGCTGGGTCTCGATGGGAGAGTTGGGGTACTCGAGGGCTGGGTCTGGATGGGAGAGTTGGGATACTCGAGGGCTGGTCTCGATGGGAGAGTTGGGGTACTCGAGGGTCTGGATGGGAGAGTTGGGGTACTCGAGGGTCTGGATGGGAGAGTTGGGGTACTCGAGGGCTGGTCTCGATGGGAGAGTTGGGGTACTCGTGGGTCTCGATGGGAGAGTTGGGGTACTCGAGGGCTGGGTCTGGATGGGAGAGTTGGGGTACTCGAGGGTCGGGTCTGGATGGGAGAGTTGGGGTACTCGAGGGTCTGGATGGGAGAGTTGGGGTACTCGAGGGTCTCGATGGGAGAGTTGGGGTACTCGAGGGTCGGGATGGGAGAGTTGGGGTACTCGAGGGCTGGGTCTCGATGGGAGAGTTGGGGTACTCGAGGGTCTGGATGGGAGAGTTGGGGTACTCGAGGGCTGGTCTCGATGGGAGAGTTGGGGTACTCGAGGGTCGGGATGGGAGAGTTGGGGTACTCGAGGGCTGGTCTGGGTGGGAGAGTTGGGGTACTCGAGGGTCGGGTCTGGATGGGAGAGTTGGGGTACTCGAGGGTCGGGATGGGAGAGTTGGGATACTCGAGGGCTGGTCTGGATGGGAGAGTTGGGGTACTCGAGGGCTGGGTCTGGATGGGAGAGTTGGGGTACTCGAGGGTCGGGTCTGGATGGGAGAGTTGGGGTACTCGAGGGCTGAGTCTGGATGGGAGAGTTGGGGTACTCGAGGGTCTGGATGGGAGAGTTGGGGTACTCGAGGGTCTCGATGGGAGAGTTGGGGTACTCGAGGGTCTCGATGGGAGAGTTGGGGTACTCGAGGGTCTGGATGGGAGAGTTGGGGTACTCGAGGGTCTGGATGGGAGAGTTGGGGTACTCGAGGGTCGGGTCTCGATGTGAGAGTTGGGGTACTCGAGGGTCGGGTCTGGATGGGAGAGTTGGGGTACTCGAGGGTCTCGATGGGAGAGTTGGGGTACTCGAGGGTCTTGATGGGAGAGTTGGGGTACTCGAGGGTCTTGATGGGAGAGTTGGGGTACTCGAGGGTCTGGATGGGAGAGTTGGGGTACTCGAGGGTCTTGATGGGAGAGTTGGGGTACTCGAGGGTCTGGATGGGAGAGTTGGGGTACACGAGGGTCTGGATGGGAGAGTTGGGGTACTCGAGGGTCGGGTCTCGATGGGAGAGTTGGGATACTCGAGGGTCGGGTCTGGATGGGAGAGTTGGGGTACTCGAGGGTCGGGTCTCGATGGGAGAGTTGGGGTACTCGAGGGCTGGTCTGGATGGGAGAGTTGGGGTACTCGAGGGTCGGGTCTCGATGGGAGAGTTGGGGTACTCGAGGGTCGGGTCTGGATGGGAGAGTTGGGGTACTCGAGGGTCGGGTCTCGATGGGAGAGTTGGGGTACTCGAGGGCTGGGTCTGGATGGGAGAGTTGGGGTACTCGAGGGTCTGGATGGGAGAGTTGGGGTACTCGAGGGTCTGGATGGGAGAGTTGGGGTACTCGAGGGCTGGGTCTGGATGGGAGAGTTGGGGTACTCGAGGGCTGGGTCTGGATGGGAGAGTTGGGGTACTCGAGGGTCGGGTCTGGATGGGAGAGTTGGGCTACTCGAGGGTCTCGATGGGAGAGTTGGGGTACTCGAGGGTCGGGTCTGGATGGGAGAGTTGGGGTACTCGAGGGCTGGGTCTGGATGGGAGAGTTGGGGTACTCGAGGGCTGGGTTTGGATGGGAGAGTTGGGGTACTCGAGGGTCGGGTCTGGATGGGAGAGTTGGGGTACTCGAGGGTCGGGATGGGAGAGTTGGGGTACTCGAGGGTCTGGGTCTCGATGGGAGAGTTGGGGTACTCGAGGGTCTGGATGGGAGAGTTGGGGTACTCGAGTGTCTCGATGGGAGAGTTGGGCTACTCGAGGGTCGGGTCTGGATGGGAGAGTTGGGGTACTCGAGGGTCTGGATGGGAGTGTTGGGGTACTCGAGGGTCGGGTCTGGATGGGTGAGTTGGGGTACTCGAGGGTCGGGTCTGGATGGGAGAGTTGGGGTACTCGAGGGTCTGGATGGGAGTGTTGGGGTACTCGAGGGTCGGGTCTGGATGGGTGAGTTGGGGTACTCGAGGGTCGGGTCTGGATGGGAGAGTTGGGGTACTCGAGGGTCTGGATGGGAGTGTTGGGGTACTCGAGGGTCGGGTCTGGATGGGTGAGTTGGGGTACTCGAGGGTCGGGTCTGGATGGGTGAGTTGGGGTACTCGAGGGTCGGGCCGAGTGGCCTGTTCTCATCCTTGCCTGTTCTCGGGGGAGGGCCTGGGCTTGGTTTCAGCCCGGCACTGACTGGCCCTGTTTGTTTCTGTCGCCTTGCAGGCCCTGTGTGAACTCCAGGGCATCAAAGACCTGCCCCTGGAGCCGAGGAGGGAAATCTTCTGAAGGAGTCTCGCCAGAGGACTGTGCCTGACCGCGGGCCGGAGGGCGGAGGGGACAATGTGGAGGGGAGCAAGACCAGGGCGTGAGCAGAACAAGCTGGAATTTCAATGCATGGGTCGATTCCGCAGTTTTTTCTTTCTATAAACGAGCAGGAATGTGTCGGCTCGTGAGGAGGCACTCGAGCTTTGTGAATTCTGCAACTCCTCTGCTATTTAAATATTTATAAAGTTAATTTTCCGAAGTGTGAGTCTCTGAGAACTTTCTCGCCATTTCCATTCCGCCCCCTCCACCAACTCTCACTGGGGTACGGGTCCCACACACACTGACTCTCACTGGGGTACGGGTCACACACACGCTGACTCTCACTGGGGTACGGGTTCCACACACACTGACTCTCACTGGGGTACGGGTCCCACACACACTGACTCTCACTAGGGTACGGGTCCCACACACACTGACTCTCACTGGGGTACGGGTCCCACAGACACTGACTCTCACTGGGGTACGGGTTCCACAGACACTGACTCTCACTGGGGTACGGGTTCCACACACACTGACTCTCACTGGGGTACGGGTCCCACACACACTGACTCTCACTGGGGAACGGGTCACACACACGCTGACTCTCACTGGGGTACGGGTCACACACACTGACTCTCACTGGGGTACGGGTCCCACACACACTGACTCTCACTGGGGTACGGGTCCCACAGACACTGACTCTCACTGGGGTACGGGTTCCACACACACTGACTCTCACTGGGGTACGGATCCCACACACACTGACTCTCACTGGGGTACGGGTTCCACAGACACTGACTCTCACTGGGGTACGGGTTCCACAGACACTGACTCTCACTGGGGTACGGGTTCCACAGACACTGACTCTCACTGGGGTACGGGTCCCACACACACTGACTCTCACTGGGGTACGGGTTCCACAGCAATGACTCTCACTGGGGTACGGGTTCCACACACACTGACTCTCACTGGGGTACGGGTTCCACACACACTGACTCTCACTGGGGTACGGGTTCCACACACACTATCTCTCACTGGGGTACGGGTTCCACACACACTGACTCTCACTGGGGTACGGGTCCCACACACACTGACTCTCACTGGGGTACGGGTTCCACACACACTGACTCTCACTGGGGTACGGGTCCCACACACACTGACTCTCACTGGGGAACGGGTCACACACACGCTGACTCTCACTGGGGTACGGGTCCCACACACACTGACTCTCACTGGGGTACGGGTCCCACACACACTGACTCTCACTGGGGTACGGGTTCCACAGACACTGACTCTCACTGGGGTACGGGTTCCACAGACAGTGACTCTCACTGGGGTACGGGTTCCACAGACACTGACTCTCAGTGGGGTACGTGTCCCACACACACTGACTCTCACTTGGATACGGGTCCCACACACACTGACTATCACTGGGGTACGGGTCCCACAGACACTGACTCTCACTGGGGTACGGGTCCCACACACACTGACTCTCACTGGGGTATGGGTTCCACAGACACTGACTCTCACTGGGGTACGGGTTCCACACACACTGACTCTCACTGGGGTACGGGTCCCACAGATACTGACTCTCACTGGGGTGCGGGTTCCACAGACACTGACTCTCACTGGGGTACGGGTTCCACAGACACTGACTCTCACTGGGGTACGGGTTCCACACACACTGACTCTCAGTGGGGTGCGGGTTCCACACACACTGACTCTCACTGGGGTACGATTCCCACACACTGACTCTCACTGGGGTACGGGTCCCACAGACACTGACTCTCACTGGGGTACGGGTCCCACAGACACTGACTCTCACTGGGGTACGGGTTCCACAGACACTGACTCTCACTGGGTACGGGTTCCACACACTCTGACTCTCACTGGGGTGCGGGTTCCACAGACACTGACTCTCACTGGGGTACGGGTTCCACAGACACTGACTCTCACCGGGGTACGGGTTCCACAGACACTGACTCTCACTGGAGTACGGGTTCCACACACACTGACTCTCACTGGGGTACGGGTCCCACACACTGACTCTCACTGGGGTACGGGTCCCACAGACACTGACTCTCACTGGGGTAAGGGTCCCACACACTGACTCTCACTGGGGTAAGGGTCCCACACACTGACTCTCACTGGGGTACGGGTCCCACTGACTCTGACTGGGGTACGGGTTCCACACACACTGACTCTCACTGGGGTACGGGTTCCACAGACACTGACTCTCACTGGGGTACGGGTTCCACACACACTGACTCTCACTGGGGTACGGGTCCCACACACACTGACTCTCACTGGGGAACGGGTTCCACAGACACTGACTCTCACTGGGGTACGGGTCCCACACACACTGACTCTCACTGGGGTACGGGTTCCACACACACTGACTCTCACTGGGGTACGGGTCCCACTGACTCTGACTGGGGTACGGGTTCCACACACACTGACTCTCACTGGGGTACGGGTTCCACAGACACTGACTGTCACTGGGGTACGGGTTCCACACACACTGACTCTCACTGGGGTACGGGTCCCACACACACTGACTCTCACTGGGGAACGGGTTCCACAGACACTGACTCTCACTGGGGTATGGGTCCCACACACACTGACTCTCACTGGGGTACGGGTTCCACAGACACTGACTCTCACTGGGGTACGGGTCCAACACACACTGACTCTCACTGGGGTACGGGTCCCACACACACTGACTCGCAGTGGGGTACGTGTCCCACACACACTGACTCTCACTGGGATACGGGTCCCACAGTCACTGACTCTCACTGGGGTACGGGTCCCACACACACTGACTCTCACTGGGGTACGGGTTCCACAGACACTGACTCTCACTGGGGTACGGGTTCCACACACACTGACTCTCACTGGGGTACGGGTCCCACAGATACTGACTCTCACTGAGGTACGGGTTCCACACACTCTGACTCTCACTGGGGTGCGGGTTCCACAGACACTGACTCTCACTGGGGTACGGTTCCACACACTCTGACTCTCACTGGGGTGCGGGTTCCACAGACACTGACTCTCACTGGGGTACGGGTTCCACAGACACTGACTCTCACTGGGGTACGGGTTCCACAGACACTGACTCTCACTGGGGTACGGGTTCCACACACACTGACGCTCACTGGGGTACGGGTCCCACACACTGACTCTCACTGGGGTACGGGTCCCACAGACACTGACTCTCACTGGGGTAAGGGTCCCACACACTGACTCTCACTGGGGTAAGGGTCCCACACACTGACTCTCACTGGGGTACGGGTTCCACACACACTGACTCTCACTGGGGTACGGGTCCCACAGATACTGACTCTCACTGAGGTACGGGTTCCACAGACACTGACTCTCACTGGGGTATGGGTCCCACAGACACTGACTCTCACTGGGGTACGGGTTCCACACACTCTGACTCTCACTGGGGTGCGGGTTACACAGAGACTGACTCTCACTGGGGTACGGTTCCACACACTCTGACTCTCGCTGGGGTGCGGGTTCCACAGACACTGACTCTCACTGGGGTACGGGTTCCACAGACACTGAGTCTCACTGGGTTACGGGTTCCACAGACACTGACTCTCACTGGGGTACGGGTTCCACACACACTGACGCTCACTGGGGTACGGGTCCCACACACTGACTCTCACTGGGGTACGGGTCCCACAGACACTGACTCTCACTGGGGTAAGGGTCCCACACACTGACTCTCACTGGGGTAAGGGTCCCACACACTGACTCTCACTGGGGTACGGGTCCCACAGACACTGACTCTCACTGGGGTACAGGTTCCACAGACACTGACTCTCACTGGGGTACGGGTTCCACACACACTGACTCTCACTGGGGTACGGGTTCCACACACACTGACTCTCACTGGGGTACGGGTCCCACAGACACTGACTTTCACTGGGGTATGGGTCCCACACACACTGACTCTCACTGGGGTACGGGACCCACACACACTGACTCTCACTGGGGTACGGGTTCCACACACTCTGACTCTCACTGGGGTACGGGTTCCACACACTCTGACTCTCACTGGGGTGCGGGTTCCACAGACACTGACTCTCACTGGGGTACGGGTTCCACAGACACTGACTCTCACTGGGGTACGGGTTCCACAGACACTGACTCTCACTGGGGTACGATTCCCACACACTGACTCTCACTGGGGTAAGGGTCCCACAGACACTGACTCTCACTGGGGTACGGGTCCCACAGACACTGACTCTCACTGGGGTACGGGTTCCACAGACACTGACTCTCACTGGGTACGGGTTCCACACACTCTGACTCTCACTGGGGTGCGGGTTCCACAGACACTGACTCTCACTGGGGTACGGGTCCCACAGACACTGACTCTCACTGGGGTGCGGGTTCCACAGATACTGACTCTCACCGGGGTACGGGTCCCACAGACACTGACTCTCACTGGGGTACGGGTCCCACACACACTGACTCTCACTGGGGTACGGGTCCCACACACACTAACTCTCACTGGGGTACGGGTTCCACAGACACTGACTCTCACTGGGGTACGGTTTCACACACACTGACTCTCACTGGGGTACGGGTCCCACAGACACTGACTCTCACTGGGGTACGGGTCCCACAGACACTGACTCTCACTGCGGTACGGGTCCCACATACACTGACTCTCACGGGTACGGGTCCCACACACTGACTCTCACTGGGGTACGGGTTCCACAGACACTGACTCTCACTGGGGTACGGGTCCAACACACACTGACTCTCACTGGGGTACGGGTCCCACACACACTGACTCTCAGTGGGGTACGTGTCCCACACACACTGACTCTCACTGGGATACGGGTCCCACACACACTGACTCTCACTGGGGTACGGGTCCCACAGACACTGACTCTCACTGGGGTACGGGTCCCACACACACTGACTCTCACTGGGGTACCGGTTCCACAGACACTGACTCTCACTGGGGTACGGGTTCCACACACACTGACTCTCACTGGGGTACGGGTCCCACAGATACTGACTCTCACTGAGGTACGGGTTCCACAGACACTGACTCTCACTGGGGTATGGGTCCCACAGACACTGACTCTCACTGGGGTACGGGTTCCACACACTCTGACTCTCACTGGGGTGCGGGTTCCACAGACACTGACTCTCACTGGGGTACGGTTCCACACACTCTGACTCTCACTGGGGTGCGGGTTCCACAGACACTGACTCTCACTGGGGTACGGGTTCCACAGACACTGACTCTCACTGGGGTACGGGTTCCACAGACACTGACTCTCACTGGGGTACGGGTCCCACACACACTGACTCTCACTGGGGTACGGGTTCCACAGACACTGACTCTCACTGGGGTACGGGTTCCACACACACTGACTCTCACTGGGGTACGGGTCCCACAGATACTGACTCTCACTGGGGTACGGGTTCCACACACACTGACTCTCACTGGGGTAAGGGTCCCACACACTGACTCTCACTGGGGTACGGTCCCACAGACACTGACTCTCACTGGGGTACAGGTTCCACAGACACTGACTCTCACTGGGGTACGGGTTCCACACACTCTGACTCTCACTGGGGTGCGGGTTCCACACACACTGACTCTCACTGGGGTAAGGGTCCCACACACTGACTCTCACTGGGGTACGGGTCCCACACACACTGACTCTCACTGGGGTACGGGTTCCACACACACTGACTCTCACTGGGGTACGGGTTCCACACACACTGACTCTCACTGGGGTACGGGTCCCACAGACACTGACTCTCACTGGGGTATGGGTCCCACACACACTGACTCTCACTGGGGTACGGGACCCACACACACTGACTCTCACTGGGGTACGGGTTCCACACACTCTGACTCTCACTGGGGTACGGGTTCCACAGACACTAACTCTCACTGGGGTACGGGTCCCACACACACTGACTCTCACTGGGGTACGGGTTCCACACACACTGACTCTCACTGGGGTACGGGTCCCACAGACACTGACTCTCACTGGGGTACGGGTTCCACACACTCTGACTCTCACTGGGGTACGGGTTCCACACACACTGACTCTCACTGGGGTGCGGGTTCCACAGACACTGACTCTCACTGGGGTGCGGGTTCCACACACTCTGACTCTCACTGGGGTGCGGGTTCCACAGACACTGACTCTCACTGGGGTCCGGGTTCCACAGACACTGACTCTCACTTGGGTACGGGTTCCACAGACACTGACTCTCACTGGGGTACGGGTTCCACACACACTGACTCTCACTGGGGTACGATTCCCACACACTGACTCTCACTGGGGTAAGGGTCCCACAGACACTGACTCTCACTGGGGTACGGGTCCCACAGACACTGACTCTCACTGGGGTACGGGTTCCACAGACACTGACTCTCACTGGGTACGGGTTCCACACACTCTGACTCTCACTGGGGTGCGGGTTCCACAGACACTGACTCTCACTGGGGTACGGGTCCCACAGACACTGACTCTCACTGGGGTGCGGGTTCCACAGATACTGACTCTCACCGGGGTACGGGTCCCACAGACACTGACTCTCACTGGGGTACGGGTTCCACAGACACTGACTCTCACTGGGGTGCGGGTTCCACAGACACTGACTCTCACTGGGGTACGGGTCCCACAGACACTGACTCTCACTGGGGTACGGGTTCCACACACACTGACTCTCACTGGGGTACGGGTCCCACAGACACTGACTCTCACTGGGGTACGGGTCCCACAGACACTGACTCTCACTGGGGTACGGGTCCCACAGACACTGACTCTCACTGGGGTACGGGTTCCACACAATCTGACTCTCACTGGGGTGCGGGTTCCACAAGCACGGACTCTCACTGGGGTACGGGTTCCACAGATACTGACTCTCACTGGGGTACGGGTTCCACACACTCTGACTCTCACTGGGGTGCGGGTTCCACAGACACTGACTCTCACTGGGGTACGGGTTCCACAGACACTGACTCTCACTGGGGTACGGGTTCCACACACTCTGACTCTCACTGGGGTGCGGGTTCCACAGGCACTGACTCTCACTGGGGTACGGGTCCCACAGACACTCACTCTCACTGGGGTACGGGTTCCACAGACACTGACTCTCACGAGGGTACGGGTCCCACAGACACTGACTCTCACTGGGGTACGGGTCCCACAGACACTGACTCTCACTGGGGTACGGGGCCCACACACACTGACTCTCACTGGGGTACGGGTTCCACAGACACTGACTCTCACTGGGGTACGGGTCCCACACACACTGACTCTCAGTGGGGTACGGGTCCCACACACACTGACTCTCACTGGGGTACGGGTCCCACACACACTGACTCTCACTGGGGTACGGGTCCCACAGACACTGACTCCCAGTGGGGTACGGGTCCCACAGACACTGACTCTCACTGGGGTACGGGTCCCACACACACTGACTCTCACTGGGGTACGGGTCGCACACACACTGACTCTCACTGGGGTACGGGTCCCACAGACACTGACTCTCACTGGGGTAAGGGTCCCACACACTGACTCTCACTGGGGTAAGGGTCCCACACACTGACTCTCACTGGGGTACGGGTCCCACAGACACTGACTCTCACTGGGGTACGGGTTCCACAGACACTGACGCTCACTGGGGTACGGGTTCCACACACTCTGACTCTCACTGGGGTGCGGGTTCCACAGACACTGACTCTCACTGGGGTACGGGTCCCACACACACTGACTCTCACTGGGGTACGGGTTCCACACACACTGACTCTCACTGGGGTACGGGTTCCACAGACACTGACGCTCACTGGGGTACGGGTCCCACAGACACTGACTCTCACTGGGGTACGGGTTCCACAGACACTGACTCTCACTGGGTACGGGTTCCACACACACTGACTCTCACTGGGGTACGGGTTCCACAGACACTGACTCTCACTGGGGTACGGGTTCCACAGACACTGACTCTCACTGGGGTACGGGTTCCACAGACACTGACTCTCACTGGGGTACGGGTTCCACAGACACTGACTCTCACTGGGGTACGGGTCCACAGACACTGACTCTCACTGGGGTACGGGTTCCACAGACACTGACTCTCACTGGGGTACGGGTTCCCACACACTGACTCTCACTGGGGTACGGGTCCCACACACTGACTCTCACTGGGGTACGGGTCCACAACACTGACTCTCACTGGGGTACGGGTTCCACACACACTGACTCTCACTGGGGTACGGGTTCCACAGACACTGACTCTCACTGGGGTACGGGTCCCACACACACTGACTCTCACTGGGGTACGGGTCCCACACACACTGACTCTCACTGGGGTACGGGTCCCACACACACTGACTCTCACTGGGGTACGGGTCCACACACACTGACTCTCACTGGGGTACGGGTCCCACAGACACTGACTCTCACTGGGGTACGGGTTCCACACACACTGACTCTCACTGGGGTACGGGTTCCACAGACACTGACTCTCACTGGGGTACGGGTTCCACACACACTGACTCTCACTGGGGTACGGGTCCACAGACACTGACTCTCACTGGGGTACGGGTTCCACACACACTGACTCTCACTGGGGTACGGGTTCCACAGACACTGACTCTCACTGGGGTACGGGTCCACACACACTGACTCTCACTGGGGTACGGGTCCCACAGACACTGACTCTCACTGGGGTACGGGTTCCACAGACACTGACTCTCACTGGGGTACGGGTTCCACAGACACTGACTCTCACTGGGGTACGGGTTCCACACACACTGACTCTCACTGGGGTACGGGTCCCACACACTGACTCTCACTGGGGTACGGGTCCACAGACACTGACTCTCACTGGGGTACGGGTCCCACACACTGACTCTCACTGGGGTACGGGTCCCACACACTGACTCTCACTGGGGTACGGGTTCCACACACACTGACTCTCACTGGGGTACGGGTCCCACAGACACTGACTCTCACTGAGGTACGGGTTCCACAGACACTGACTCTCACTGGGGTACGGGTCCCACAGACACTGACTCTCACTGGGGTACGGGTTCCACACACACTGACTCTCACTGGGGTACGGGTTCCACAGATACTGACTCTCACTGGGGTACGGGTTCCACACACTCTGACTCTCGCTGGGGTGCGGGTTCCACAGACACTGACTCTCACTGGGGTACGGGTTCCACAGACACTGACTCTCACTGGGTTACGGGTTCCACAGACACTGACTCTCACTGGGGTACGGGTTCCACACACACTGACTCTCACTGGGGTACGGGTCCCACACACTGACTCTCACTGGGGTACGGGTCCCACAGACACTGACTCTCACTGGGGTAAGGGTCCCACACACTGACTCTCACTGGGGTAAGGGTCCCACACACTGACTCTCACTGGGGTACGGGTCCCACAGACACTGACTCTCACTGGGTACAGGTTCCACAGACACTGACTCTCACTGGGGTACGGGTTCCACACACACTGACTCTCACTGGGGTACGGGTTCCACACACACTGACTCTCACTGGGGTACGGGTCCCACAGACACTGACTCTCACTGGGGTATGGGTCCCACACACACTGACTCTCACTGGGGTACGGGACCCACACACACTGACTCTCACTGGGGTACGGGTTCCACAGACACTGACTCTCACTGGGGTACGGGTTCCACACACTCTGACTCTCACTGGGGTGCGGGTTCCACAGACACTGACTCTCACTGGGGTACGGGTTCCACAGACACTGACTCTCACTGGGGTACGGGTTCCACAGACACTGACTCTCACTGGGGTACGGTCCCACACACTGACTCTCACTGGGGTACGGGTCCCACAGACACTGACTCTCACTGGGGTACGGGTCCCACAGACACTGACTCTCACTGGGGTACGGGTTCCACAGACACTGACTCTCACTGGGTACGGGTTCCACACACACTGACTCTCACTGGGGTAGCGGGTTCCCACAGACACTGACTCTCACTGGGGTACGGGTCCCACAGACACTGACTCTCACTGGGGTGCGGGTCCACAGACACTGACTCTCACTGGGGTACGGGTCCCACAGACACTGACTCTCACTGGGGTACGGGTTCCACACACACTGACTCTCACTGGGGTACGGGTCCCACACACACTGACTCTCACTGGGGTACGGGTTCCACAGACACTGACTCTCACTGGGGTACGGTTTCCACACACACTGACTCTCACTGGGGTACGGGTCCCACAGACACTGACTCTCACTGGGGTACGGGTCCCACAGACACTGACTCTCACTGGGGTACGGGTCCCACATACACTGACTCTCACTGGGTACGGGTCCACACACTGACTCTCACTGGGGTACGGGTTCCACAGACACTGACTCTCACTGGGGTACGGGTCCCACAGACACTGACTCTCACTGGGGTACGGGTCCACACACACTGACTCTCACGTGGGGTACGGGTCCCACACACACTGACTCTCACTGGGGTACGGGTCCCACAGACACTGACTCTCACTGGGGTACGGGTCCACAGACACTGACTCTCACTGGGTACGGGTTCCACACACACTGACTCTCACTGGGGTACGGGTTCCACAGACACTGACTCTCACTGGGGTACGGGTCCACACACACTGACTCTCACTGGGGTACGGGTCCCACAGACACTGACTCTCACTGGGGTACGGGTTCCACAGACACTGACTCTCACTGGGGTACGGGTCCCACAGACACTGACTCTCACTGGGGTACGGGTCCACACACACTGACTCTCACTGGGGTACGGGTTCCACAGACACTGACTCTCACTGGGGTACGGTTCCACACACACTGACTCTCACTGGGGTACGGGTTCCACAGACACTGACTCTCACTGGGGTACGGGTTCCACAGACACTGACTCTCACTGGGGTACGGGTTCCACAGACACTGACTCTCACTGGGGTACGGGTCCCACACACACTGACTCTCACTGGGGTACGGGTTCCACAGACACTGACTCTCACTGGGGTACGGGTCCACACACACTGACTCTCACTGGGGTACGGGTCCCACAGACACTGACTCTCACTGGGGTACGGTTCCACACACACTGACTCTCACTGGGGTACGGGTCCCACACACACTGACTCTCACTGGGGTACGGGTCCACACACACTGACTCTCACTGGGGTACGGGTCCCACAGACACTGACTCTCACTGGGGTACGGGTCCCACAGACACTGACTCTCACTGGGGTACGGGTCCCACAGACACTGACTCTCACTGGGGTACGGGTCCCACACACTGACTCTCACTGGGGTACGGGTTCCCACAGACACTGACTCTCACTGGGGTACGGGTTCCACAGACACTGACTCTCACTGGGGTACGGGTCCCACACACTGACTCTCACTGGGGTACGGGTTCCACAGACACTGACTCTCACTGGGGTACGGGTTCCACACACACTGACTCTCACTGGGGTACGGGTCCCACAGACACTGACTCTCACTGGGGTACGGGTTCCACAGACACTGACTCTCACTGGGGTACGGGTCCACACACACTGACTCTCACTGGGGTACGGGTTCCACACACACTGACTCTCACTGGGGTACGGGTTCCACAGACACTGACTCTCACTGGGGTACGGGTTCCACAGACACTGACTCTCACTGGGGTACGGGTTCCCACACACTGACTCTCACTGGGGTACGGGTTCCACAGACACTGACTCTCACTGGGGTGCGGGTTCCACAGACACTGACTCTCACTGGGGTACGGGTCCCACAGACACTGACTCTCACTGGGGTACGGGTTCCACAGCACACTGACTCTCACTGGGGTACGGGTCCCACAGACACTGACTCTCACTGGGGTACGGGTCCCACAGACACTGACTCTCACTGGGGTACGGGTCCCACAGACACTGACTCTCACTGGGTACGGGTCCCACACACACTGACTCTCACTGGGGTACGGGTTCCCACAACACTGACTCTCACTGGGGTACGGGTTCCACAGACACTGACTCTCACTGGGGTACGGGTCCCACAGACACTGACTCTCACTGGGGTACGGGTTCCACACACTCTGACTCTCACTGGGGTGCGGGTTCCACAGACACTGACTCTCACTGGGGTACGGGTCCCACACACTGACTCTCACTGGGGTACGGGTCCCACAGACACTGACTCTCACTGGGGTACGGGTTCCCACACACACTGACTCTCACTGGGGTACGGGTTCCACACACACTGACTCTCACTGGGGTACGGGTCCCACAGACACTGACTCTCACTGGGGTACGGGTTCCACAGACACTGACTCTCACTGGGGTAGCGGTCCACAGCACACTGACTCTCACTGGGGTACGGGTTCCACAGACACTGACTCTCACTGGGGTACGGGTTCCACACACACTGACTCTCACTGGGGTACGGGTTCCACAGACACTGACTCTCACTGGGGTACGGGTCCCACAGACACTGACTCTCACTGGGGTACGGGTTCCCACAGACACTGACTCTCACTGGGGTACGGGTCCCACACACACTGACTCTCACTGGGGTACGGGTCCACAGACACTGACTCTCACTGGGGTACGGGTCCCACAGACACTGACTCTCACTGGGGTACGGGTTCCACAGACACTGACTCTCACTGGGGTAAGGGTCCCACAGACACTGACTCTCACTGGGGTACGGGTCCCACAGACACTGACTCTCACTGGGGTGCGGGTTCCACAGACACTGACTCTCACTGGGTACGGGGTCCACACACTCTGACTCTCACTGGGGTGCGGGTTCCACAGACACTGACTCTCACTGGGGTAACGGGTCCCACAGACACTGACTCTCACTGGGGTACGGGTTCCACAGACACTGACTCTCACTGGGGTACGGGTCCCACAGACACTGACTCTCACTGGGGTACGGGTTCCCACAGACACTGACTCTCACTGGGGTACGGGTTCCACAGACACTGACTCTCACTGGGGTACGGGTCCCACAGACACTGACTCTCACTGGGGTACGGGTTCCACACACACTGACTCTCACTGGGGTACGGGTCCCACAGACACTGACTCTCACTGGGGTACGGGTCCACAGACACTGACTCTCACTGGGGTGCGGGTCCACAGACACTGACTCTCACTGGGTACGGGTTCCACAGACACTGACTCTCACTGGGTACGGGTTCCACAGCACACTGACTCTCACTGGGGTACGGGTTCCACAGACACTTGACTCTCACTGGGGTACGGGTTCCACAGACACTGACTCTCACTGGGGTACGGGTTCCCCACACACTGACTCTCACTGGGGTCGGGTCCACAGACACTGACTCTCACTGGGGTACGGGTTCCACAGAACACTGACTCTCACTGGGGTACGGGTTCCACAGACACTGACTCTCACTGGGTACGGGTTCCACAGACACTGACTCTCACTGGGGTACGGGTTCCACAGACACTGACTCTCACTGGGGTACGGGTCCACAGACACTGACTCTCACTGGGGTACGGGTTCCACAGACACTGACTCTCACTGGGGTACGGGTCCCACAGACACTGACTCTCACTGGGGTACGGGTCCCACAGACACTGACTCTCACTGGGGTACGGGTCCCACACACACTGACTCTCACTGGGGTACGGGTCCCACAGACACTGACTCTCACTGGGGTACGGGTCCCACAGACACTGACTCTCACTGGGGTACGGGTCCCACAGACACTGACTCTCACTGGGTACGGGTCCACACACACTGACTCTCACTGGGGTACGGGTCCACAGACACTGACTCTCACTGGGGTACGGGTCCACAGACACTGACTCTCACTGGGGTACGGGTCCCACACACACTGACTCTCACTGGGGTACGGGTCGCACACACACTGACTCTCACTGGGGTACGGGTCCCACAGACACTGACTCTCACTGGGGTACGGGTCCCACACACACTGACTCTCACTGGGGTACGGGTCCCACACACTGACTCTCACTGGGGTAAGGGTCCCACACACTGACTCTCACTGGGGTAACGGGTCCCACAGACACTGACTCTCACTGGGGTACGGGTTCCACAGACACTGACTCTCACTGGGTACGGGTTCCACACACTCTGACTCTCACTGGGGTTCGGGTTCCACAGACACTGACTCTCACTGGGGTACGGGTCCCACAGACACTGACTCTCACTGGGGTATCGGGTTCCACAGCACACTGACTCTCACTGGGGTACGGGTCCCACAGACACTGACTCTCACTGGGGTACGGGTTCCACAGACACTGACTCTCACTGGGGTACGGGTTCCACACACTCTGACTCTCACTGGGGTGCGGGTTCCACAGACACTGACTCTCACTGGGGTACGGGTTCCACAGACACTGACTCTCACTGGGGTCGGGTTCCACAGACACTGACTCTCACTGGGGTAACGGTCCACAGACACTGACTCTCACTGGGTACGGGTTCCACACACACTGACTCTCACTGGGTACGGGTTCCCACAACACTGACTCTCACTGGGGTAACGGGTTCCACACACTCTGACTCTCACTGGGGTACGGGTTCCACAGACACTGACTCTCACTGGGGTACGGGTTCCACACACTCTGACTCTCACTGGGGTCGGTTCCACAGACACTGACTCTCACTGGGGTACGGGTTCCACAGACACTGACTCTCACTGGGGTACGGTTCCACACACACTGACTCTCACTGGGGTACGGGTTCCACAACACTGACTCTCACTGGGGTACGGGTCCACAGACACTGACTCTCACTGGGGTACGGGTCCACACACACTGACTCTCACTGGGGTAACGGGTCCCAACACACTGACTCTCACTGGGGAACGGGTCCCACAGACACTGACTCTCACTGGGGTACGGGTCCACAGACACTGACTCTCACTGGGGTACGGTTCCACAGACCCTGACTCTCACTGGGGTACGGGTCCCACACACACTGACTCTCACTGGGGTACGGGTCCCACACACTGACTCTTACTGGCGGTAAGGGTTCCCACAACACTGACTCTCACTGGGGTACGGGTCCCACACACACTGACTCTCACTGGGGTACGGGTTCCACAGACACTGACTCTCACTGGGTACGGGTTCCACACACTCTGACTCTCACTGGGTGCGGGTTCCACAGACACTGACTCTCACTGGGGTACGGGTCCCAAACACACTGACTCTCACTGGGGGTACGGGTCCACACACACTGACTCTCACTGGGGTACGGGTCCCACACACACTGACTCTCACTGGGGGTACGGGTCCACACACACTGACTCTCACTGGGGTACGGGTCCCACAGACACTGACTCTCACTGGGGTACGGGTTCCACACACACTGACTCTCACTGGGTACGGGTCCCACAGACACTGACTCTCACTGGGGTACGGGTCCACACACACTGACTCTCACTGGGTACGGGTCGCACACACACTGACTCTCACTGGGGTACGGGTCCCACACACACTGACTCTCACTGGGGTAAGGGTCCCACACACTGACTCTCACTGGAGTAAGGGTCCCACACACTGACTCTCACTGAGGTACGGGTCCCACAGACACTGACTCTCACTGGGGTACGGGTTCCACAGACACTGACTCTCACTGGGGTACGGGTTCCACACACTCTGACTCTCACTGGGGTGCGGGTTCCACAGACACTGACTCTCACTGGGGTACGGGTCCCACAGACACTGACTCTCACTGGGGTGCGGGTTCCACAGACACTGACTCTCACTGGGGTACGGGTTCCACAGACACTGACTCTCACTGGGGTACGGGTCCCACAGACACTGACTCTCACTGGGGTAAGGTTCCCACACACTGACTCTCACTGCGGTAAGGGTCCCACACACTGACTCTCACTGGGGTACAGGTCCCACAGACACTGACTCTCACTGGGGTACGGGTTCCACAGACACTGACTCTCACTGGGTACGGGTTCCACACACTCTGACTCTCACTGGGGTGCGGGTTCCACAGACACTGACTCTCACTGGGTACGGGTCCCACAGACACTGACTCTCACTGGGGTGCGGGTTCCACAGATACTGACTCTCACCGGGGTACGGGTCCCACAGACACTGACTCTCACTGGGGCAACGGGTTCCACAGACACTGACTCTCACTGGGGTGCGGGTTCCACAGACACTGACTCTCACTGGGGTACGGGTCCCACAGACACTGACTCTCACTGGGGTACGGGTTCCACACACACTGACTCTCACTGGGGTACGGGTTCCCACAGACACTGACTCTCACTGGGGTACGGGTCCCACAGACACTGACTCTCACTGGGGTGCGGGTCCCACAGACACTGACTCTCACTGGGGTACGGGTCCCACAGACACTGACTCTCACTGGGGTACGGGTTCCACAGACACTGACTCTCACTGGGGTACGGGTCCCACAGACACTGACTCTCACTGGGGTACGGGTCCCACAGACACTGACTCTCACTGGGGTACGGGTTCCACACACTCTGACTCTCACTGGGGTGCGGGTTCCACAAACACTGACTCTCACTGGGGTACGGGTTCCACAGACACTGACTCTCACTGGGGTACGGGTTCCACAGACACTGACTCTCACTGGGGTACGGGTTCCACACACTCTGACTCTCACTGGGGTGCGGGTTCCACACACACTGACTCTCACTGGGGTACGGTTCCACAGACACTCGACTCTCACTGGGGTACGGGTTCCACAGACACTGACTCTCACGAGGGTACGGGTCCCACAGACACTGACTCTCACTGGGGGTACGGGTCCCACAGACACTGACTCTCACTGGGGTACGGGTCCCACACACACTGACTCTCACTGGGGTACGGGTTCCACAGACACTGACTCTCACTGGGGTACGGGTCCCACACACACTGACTCTCAGTGGGGTACGGGTCCCACACACACTGACTCTCACTGGGGTACGGGTCCCACACACACTGACTCTCACTGGGGTACCGGGTCCACACACACTGACTCTCACTGGGGTACGGGTCCCACAGACACTGACTCTCACTGGGGTTACGGGTCCACACACACTGACTCTCACTGGGGTACGGGTCCCACACACTGACTCTCACTGGGGTACGGGTCCCACAGACACTGACTCTCACTGGGTACGGGTCCACAGACACTGACTCTCACTGGGGTACGGGTCCACACACTCTGACTCTCACTGGGTACGGGTCCACACACACTGACTCTCACTGGGGTACGGGTCCACAGACACTGACTCTCACTGGGGTACGGGTTCCACACACACTGACTCTCACTGGGGTACGGGTCCCACAGACACTGACTCTCACTGGGGTACGGGTTCCACAGACACTGACTCTCACTGGGGTGCGGGTTCCACAGACACTGACTCTCACTGGGGTACGGGTCCCACAGACACTGACTCTCACTGGGGTACGGGTTCCACACACACTGACTCTCACTGGGGTACGGGTCCACAGACACTGACTCTCACTGGGGTACGGGTCCACAGACACTGACTCTCACTGGGGTACGGGTCCACAGACACTGACTCTCACTGGGGTACGGGTTCCCACAGACACTGACTCTCACTGGGGTACGGGTTCCACAGACACTGACTCTCACTGGGGTACGGGTTCCCACAGACACTGACTCTCACTGGGGGTACGGGTTCCCACAGACACTGACTCTCACTGGGGTACGGGTTCCACACACACTGACTCTCACTGGGGTACGGGTCCACAGACACTGACTCTCACTGGGGTACGGGTTCCACAGACACTGACTCTCACTGGGGTACGGGTTCCACAGACACTGACTCTCACTGGGGTACGGGTTCCACACACTCTGACTCTCACTGGGGTGCGGGTTCCACAGACACTGACTCTCACTGGGGTACGGGTTCCACAGACACTGACTCTCACTGGGGTACGGGTTCCACAGACACTGACTCTCACTGGGGTACGGGTTCCACAGACACTGACTCTCACTGGGGTACGGGTTCCACAGACACTGACTCTCACTGGGGTACGGGTCCCACACACTGACTCTCACTGGGGTACGGGTCCCACACACTGACTCTCACTGGGGTACGGGTCCCACAGACACTGACTCTCACTGGGGTACGGGTTCCCACACACACTGACTCTCACTGGGTACGGGTCCCACCCACACTGACTCGCACTGGGGTACGGGTTCCACAGACACTGGACTCTCACTGGGTACGGGTCCCACACACACTGACTCTCACTGGGGGTACGGGTTCCACACACACTGACTCTCACTGGGGTACGGGTCCCACACAACTGACTCTCACATGGGGGTACGGGGTCCACAGACACTGACTCTCACTGGGGTACGGGTTCCACAGACTCTGACTCTCACTGGGGTACGGGTTCCACAGACACTGACTCTCACTGGGGTAACGGGTTCCACAGACACTGACTCTCACTGGGGTACGGGTTCCACAGACACTGACTCTCACTGGGGTACGGGTTCCACACACACTGACTCTCACTGGGGTACGGGTCCACAGGCAATGACTCTCACTGGGGTACAGGTCCACAGACACTGACTCTCACTGGTACGGTTCCCACAGACACTGACTCTCACTGGGGTACAGGGTCCACAGACACTGACTCTCACTGGGGTACGGGTCCACACACACTGACTCTCACTGGGGTACGGGTTCCACAGACACTGACTCTCACTGGGTACGGGTTCCACAGACACTGACTCTCACTGGGGTACGGGTTCCACACACACTGACTCTCACTGGGGACGGGTTCCACAGACACTGACTCTCTCACTGGGGTACGGGTCCCACAGACACTGACTCTCACTGGGGTACGGGTTCCACACACACTGACTCTCACTGGGGTACGGGTCCCACAGACACTGACTCTCACTGGGGTACGGGTTCCACACACACTGACTCTCACTGGGGTACGGTTCCACAGACACTGACTCTCACTGGGGTACGGTTCCACAACACTGACTCTCACTGGGGTACGGTTCCACAGACACTGACTCTCACTGGGGTACGGGTCCACAGACACTGACTCTCACTGGGGTACGGGTTCCACACACACTGACTCTCACTGGGGTACGGTCCCACACACTGACTCTCACTGGGGTACGGTTCCACAACTCTGACTCTCACTGGGGTACGGGTCCCACAGACACTGACTCTCACTGGGGTACGGGTTCCACAGACACTGACTCTCACTGGGGTTGCGGGTTCCACAGACACTGACTCTCACTGGGGTACGGGTCCACAGACACTGACTCTCACTGGGGTACGGTTCCACACACACTGACTCTCACTGGGGTAACGGGTCCCACAGACACTGACTCTCACTGGGTACGGGTCCCACAGACACTGACTCTCACTGGGGTACGGGTCCCACACACTGACTCTCACTGGGGTACGGGTCCCACAGACACTGACTCTCACTGGGTACGGGTTCCACAGACACTGACTCTCACTGGGGTACGGGTTCCACACACACTGACTCTCACTGGGGTACGGGTTCCACAGACACTGACTCTCACTGGGGTACGGGTCCCACACACACTGACTCTCACTGGGGTACGGGTCCACACACACTGACTCTCACTGGGGTACGGGTCCACACACACTGACTCTCCACTGGGGTACGGGTCCCACAGACACTGACTCTCAATGGGGTACGGGTCCACAGTCACTGACTCTCACTGGGGTACGGGTTCCACAGCACACTGACTCTCACTGGGGTACGGGTCCACAGACACTGACTCTCACTGGGGTACGGGTCCCACACACTGACTCTCACTGGGGTAAGGGTCCCACACACTGACTCTCACTGGGGTACGGGTCCCACACACACTGACTCTCACTGGGGTACGGGTCCACAGACACTGACTCCACTGGGTACGGTTCCCACAACACTGACTCTCACTGGGGTACGGGTTCCACAGACACTGACTCTCACTGGGGTCGGGGTCCCACAGACACTGACTCTCACTGGGGTCGGGTCCCACACACACTGACTCTCACTGGGGTACGGTTCCACAGACACTGACTCCACTGGGGTAGGGTTCCCACAGACACTGACTCTCACTGGGGTACGGGTCCACAGACACTGACTCTCACTGGGTACGGGTTCCCACAGACACACTGACTCTCACTGGGGTACGGGTTCCACACACTGACTCTCACTGGGGTACGGGTCCCACAGACACTGACTCTCACTGGGGTACGGGTTCCACAGACACTGACTCTCACTGGGGTACGGTTCCACACACACTGACTCTCACTGGGGTACGGGTCCCACAGACACTGACTCTCACTGGGGTACGGGTTCCACAGACACTGACTCTCACTGGGTACGGGTCCCACAGACACTGACTCTCACTGGGGTACGGTTCCACAGACACTGACTCTCACTGGGGTACGGGTTCCACAGACACTGACTCTCACTGGGTACGGGTTCCACACACACTGACTCTCACTGGGGTGCGGTTCCACAGACACTGACTCTCACTGGGGTACGGGTTCCACAGACACTGACTCTCACTGGGGTACGGTTTCCACAGACACTGACTCTCACTGGGGTACGGGTCCCACAGACACTGACTCTCACTTGGGGTACGGGTCCCACACACTCGACTCTCACTGGGGTACGGGTTCCCACAGACACTGACTCTCACTGGGGTACGGGTTCCACACACTGACTCTCACTGGGGGTGCGGGTTCCACAACACTGACTCTCACTGGGGTACGGGTCCACAGACACTGACTCTCACTGGGGTACGGGTTCCACAGACACTGACTCTCACTGGGGTACGGGTCCCACAGACACTGACTCTCACTGGGGTAACGGGTCCCCACAGACACTGACTCTCACTGGGGGTAAGGGTCCCACAGACTGACTCTCACTGGGGTATGGTTCCACACACTGACTCTCACTGGGGTACGG